>CAXIUT010000287.1:0-23239 GCA_964035545.1 Bugula neritina | reverse complement strand
CCCAACCCCAACCCCAACCCCCAACCCCAACCCCAACCCCAACCCCAACCCCAACCCCAACCCCAACCCCTAAATGGATTAAGAAGAAAGATAAATCAGTTAAAAATGTATGATTAATCATCTTATTTTTATGATTTTTAAAATAATTCTTAAATGAAATGAAAATAGATAATCAATACTCTTTCTTTACAAGATTTTTGAGCTAATTAGCAATTTAAGTGAAACTTATTAAGACAACCTTTAACCCGGATAGTTTTGATATTAATCAACTTTTTGTTTTCTTTCCTACCAGATTATCTCCAAAATATTTTCAACAGATCCAAACTTTTTGAGCATCTTTTGATGATGTGCACGAATCTGTGATTCGACTCTTGAAGGAATGGCATGTCTTAACTCACGGATTCACATCAATACCTTCACATTGTCTCAATGCTTCAAGATAGATCTGACACTCTTTCATCGTCCAACGACCAAATTCTCTTTTAAAACTCACTGAAGGAGACTCTGAAGCTTCAATAACACATTTTTCAGGTGTATCGAAGAAGATTAAGTTGTCAATGCTATTCATTAGTTGTATAAAGTATATAGTAAATTAGCAAATTTAAGTTAGTAGTGAAAAAACAACTAAAACAAAAACTATTGAGATTTTATAAAAATAATACTAAATTTAAATAGGTTCAAAATACTGATGAATTATTGAGAAATATTATTGATAAAAGATCAAATTAAAATTAGATTATCGTGGGCATTTTTTTCAAATATTATAAATCCGCGTGATAACAGTAAGGACTATTAACAGCAAACTGTTTTTGCAATTTTAGTCTGATTAAACATATCAATGCAAACATTCACTTGTTCCTCGGTCCAACCAAGACGTTCTATCTCCAGAGCCATGACCATGCCTGTCTATTTCAATGACTCTCAATCTCTATAGTCAATGCATCGAGCCATCCGCAGGCAAGAAACTATGCTGGAATAACTGGAAGACAAGGACAAAGACTCGAATTTCAATGAAATGATTCGATCTGAGAGTATGCTGTGTGAAGTTGATTTCAGAAACACCAGAAATCTCTCTTAAAACTACGATTTAAAGATGAAAATAGAGATGGAATAAGAAGAACCTTTCGATTTATTTTCAAGTAACGAATAGAATTCTCCTCTTTCATCAGAAAATAATAGTTCTTTCAAAGAAAATGAATTCACATAAATAAATTTGACCGAAATTGAATCTTTTCTGACCTACTGACGATGATTTAATAAGTTTTATCACTTCAATATGAAAAATCATAGCTAGGTAGTATCAAACCCTCAAGCAGTCCATTACTTTATATCGATAAAGATTGAACTAAATAGTTTTAAGCCTCATATGTTCGTCCTTTTTGCATCAACAATTGACTATAAGTTGCCAATGCTTATTTTATTACATATTTTGGATAGTTTTTTGAATATTAAAGAACGGAAAGAAAAGTTTCTTACCATTTCTAATTTTACTGAAGAAAGTAATACCTCCCCAAAAGAAGCATTGCCATTCCAACTCGTTATAGTTATCCTTGACTAACAGCTCGATCCAAACTCATCTTCAAAAATACAAAGCTTTCCTTGATTCTTTGAAGTTAAAATAAAAGAGTGGCAATATTCATAGCTATAATATGACTATTTGAATGCTTGAGTGTATTTTTCGATATAGTTGGTTTTGTAGGCAGAGAGTTATTTTTATTTGAGAGATATTTTTCAAGTTAAGCTATCAATATTTAACTCTATTTAATCTATTATTCAGTGTAATGAGATGTAACTTCTATGTTATCTAAATATCTTTTAATTTACTTTCCGCTGTGATGAGTGCATCAATGAAATAAGCAAGCATTTACTAAGATTGTTTCTTCAATTGATTTATATAATCCATTGGATTCATATTAGCTTATTTAAGAGTATAAATAGTGATATATCCCAAATTATTAAACTTGAAAACTGTATAAATAAATATCTACTTTTTTAGTCAATAGTTTCTTCAGGTAGCTTCTTCAACTTTTATATTCCTTGAAAATATTACTTTTTATTTCTAATATCATTTATTGCCTCAAAAAATGATAAATTATCAGTCATTTTACCATCATTTTCTAAATAATCAATCACCTTTTCGCATTTTTATGGATTATATATAGTTAGACAAATAAGATAATTAATAAGACTTTTAGTAGTACTAAGATTTTTACCTCCTTTAGCACTAAGAGTCATTAAATATATTTATTACAGAGTAGACTCGAAATCTTTCTCTTCATTAAGCAATTTCTGAAGAATAGATATTCTATTCATCAAACAACTTTGTAAATTAACAGCATAAGGGTATTGATTTTTCGCCTAAAGTAAAGAAAACTGCAGATAAGTCAAAGATTAAGATAAATGATTCTTCTAAAGAAACTCAATCGACTTCTTATAATGTTCTATCTTCATCAATTGCTCAGTTTCTTTCTTAATCAATCAATACCTTCAAAAGTAAGAGACACAATTTCAGTGTTTCTACCATGGGCTCGTAAGTTGACAGCAGGTAATCCTCCAAAATAGTATCTCACACCTTTCCACCAACTTCCATTTTTTATCAATTTTAACATCATTTATAAACATCACAATCAATATCTTTTAAAATGTTGTTATCTACTATTTCTGCACGTAATAATATAGCATGTCTACAACCAGATAACCTATAAGAAGTCTATTCTTACCCGCAGCCATCCTCCTCCTGACCAACCTAGCAGCTTCACAGCACATAGTACCAGTCTTCCCACAACTTTTGCTCAACACCTGCACCGTCGTCTACATGGGATGCATTCTATCCACCAGATTGGCCAAAGGTAAAGATAACAAATTAGTCAACTACAGTAAATCTCTGTAAGAAAATGAAGCAGTTATCGGTATGTCTGAAGCCAAACAATTTCCTTTTGTAGCTTCAGCCTTCTTATTTGGAATCTATCTACTTTATAAAGTACTCTCAAAAGAAATATTCATGGGAATCATTAACGTTTACTTCTCATTTACTATCGTTATGTCGATATCAGCCTTGTTAACAGAAGTATTCCCTTACCCTGAAAATATCAAAAAAGTCATCTTTTCAGTTGATATCCCTAAAATCCTTCAAGATATGCTCGAAACTAAGAAATTTGAACTCTCAATAGCTAGAATCATTTCAATACTTATTGTGTGTGGACCTGTAGGATTCTATTTTATGACAAAGCATTGGGCTTTAAATAATGTTTTTGGAGTTCTTTTCTCAATCGTTGCTCTCAAGAGTCTTAACCTCAGTACTACTAAAACTGGCTTGTTACTCCTATGGGGCACTATTCTTTTATGATATCTTCTGGGTTTATGGCACTGATGTCATGGTTACAGTTGCTAAAAATCTGGATCTTCCTATTAAACTAGTTTTTCCCTACTTAAATGCAGAAGGAGATGTTGTTAAAAGTATGGTTGGATTGGGAGATATTGTTTTACCTGGTCTTTTCATCTCATTCTGTCTTAAGTTTGACATTGATTCAGCCTTTAATAAAAAGAAATCTATCAATAATGGAGATCAGATTTAACTTCACTATTTTAATATGGCTTTTGTTGGTTATTTTTATGGTATTGTAGAAACTTTCTTAGCCATGTTCCTTTTCTAACACCCTCAACCTGCCCTACTCTTCCTAGTTCCCATGTGCACAATCCCTGTCTTAGTTCGAGCATTCTTTAGAGGATAATTTTGGAAATTTGTAGATCATGATACTTAACTAGTGATGAAATAAGAACAAGTCAAATAAAAAGAAAATAAATAAAGTTCAGAGGGAAGTAAAAGTCCAAGATAAGTCAAAAGAGATTGATATCACATATCATTATTTAATTGTATTTCTCTTCAATAAATAATATCAATAATTATCATGATAAAATATTTTTATTTGTAAAAATAAAGAAATATGAACAAATGATGATATATAATCATGAAATTGGAATGAAATTCTAACTATATAGTTTTTTATGGTTTATATAGATAATTCCTCGACTAGAATGTAACTTTCGACTTGATACCATCTTCTTATATTTCTAACCTCCTTCAGTCTTCACTCGTGATATTTAAGACTTCTAAGGAAGAGGTTAATTCCCTTCAGTTTTTAAAACAGTTGCATTTTTTCTGACTTTTATTTTACTTTTATTGGGCAACTGCTCAGAAAGTCGAGAAAGCTATCTAAATTAATGAAGTTTAAGAAGTTTAGAATCGTTTTTATTTCTTTCTTATCCATTTAATACTTACTTATCAATCATATTAGTTACACTTACTCCTACTGATAACCTTGTATCTCTTTAGAACATATTCTTAAAACTATTTTTAGCCAAACTTTTATTAAAAATCTATTTCTTTCTCTCAACTTACATCTATATTTCCTTTGATCTTTTTTCTTTAAACATATCTAACATAGATGTTTTCTCAAGTTGTATAACTTTTTTATCTAAAATTTAATCTATTTTCGATGAAGGGTCTAAACCTTCAGGCAAATTATTTGTTCTTAACTATTATTTGCACTATTGCCTAAATATATTAATAAAAATACTCAAGGTTGATAACTTTTTGGTTATTAATAGGCTTCTGATCTGTCGCCACTAATTTTCCTTAAAAATCATAAGTAAATATTTTCATTTCTCTAAATCTCTTTTTCTATACTGCTGATCGATACTCCCTCTCAGCTCTCAACTATCGACTTCTTTACTAAATATTACTTGCATATTCTTCATCTGTGAGAAGAGATGTGCGAAAAATGTCATCTTGCTTCTACTATTAAACATTATTTTGCTATTTTTGTGGCAACTGGAAGAAGTTACTTTTTTGTTTGATTATCTTTTGTTTTGGTATTGGTCTTGACTTTTTAGGTTGAGTGTGAGATTCAGTTCTGAAGCTTTCATTTTTTTTAGATCGAGTTCTTTCAAAAACTGACACTCTAAATGATTATGAAGTTGCCTTGCTCCTAGATCGAGCTGATTTTTCAACCATTTTTGATGTTCCGATAATATAGTTTTAAACGACAGTATGATCAATATCTTTAATATCGTTTACTTTTCCTGCTTCTATCTTACTATTGGATACCAAATGCATAAACTCATTAAACATTCTATCAGTTTACTTATTAAGTTTTTTAGGAGCCATTTTAATAACATTTTTAACAGCTATTGAGTTCCATACCTATTAATCAAGATGTTTCACAACATTATTAACTGTCTATTCGACCTGATTCATTTATTTATCAAGTAAACTATTATTACTAATTATATTGTAATTTTTATTGAAAAATTGATGTTTTATTCACAAATCAAAACTTATTCATTCATTTAAATTTTATTATGTTCTTTTTTGAACTTTTTGTTTTCAGACTCAGTGAGAAATAAGATAAAAATACTGTTTTTAACTTATCCATCAAATAATATGAAAAATAATGTAAACATATCACTTCTAAACAGCCTGACTCACATACAAGTTCTATCCTTTTAAAGTTGCTTTCTTTAAAGTTCGAGAAGCAAAGATCCTTTTCATTTCTTCAACAGAATTAACCTTCTGGATATTGACTTCTCTTCGGGACAAGATGTATGACTGCTAAGCAAGTTCAGTATCATTGTGATTTGCTAAGGAATTCATCTAGTATGATATTTGTTTGATTTTAAAAATTGATTATAAATCTCACATAAGCTCTTACATATGAAGACCTCCAATCATGTCTACTTTGATTAAAAATCAACAAAAGCCAAATCCTACTCGCATAGCTCTCTTAGATTGTCAGATGATTTCTTAAAAAGAGAAAGAAGCGAACTAAGATCTGCGGATAGGGTTTTGTCATTTCGTCAAAATATAATATAATTTGGCCATCATAGACCTTTTAAAAATCATTTTTGAAGATCACAGCTTGATTATTTAGTTAATATATGATGATTAGCTTTAACACTAATTTTATTTAAGGTTATCCCCCAACCCCAACCCCAACCCCAACCCCAACCCCCAACCCCAACCCCAACCCCAACCCCCAACCCCAACCCCTCAAAAAATAATCATATAATTATGACTTAAACTTTTTTAAAACATGTAACATTCTCATCTTCCATATTATAACATATCAAATATAAATTTCTTGATTTAAATATCATGTTATATCAAAAAATGAATAATACAGCACTACTGCTCATCCTTGTCCTCGCAACTTATGTGCTAGCAGAACCACATTAGGCATTTTAACTAGATAAGCCCTATGAACAGCGTTTGGATAAATAGCACTTTACAGGCAGATATACCTTTTCAATTTCAGAAGAGAATGTTAAAAAAATGAGAGAAAATCGATGGTTTTTCTTTGTATAGGTTTAACCTGATTAGTCTAATTCTTGGGTTGGGACCTTTATCCAACTAAGTGTGGGAAATAAAGGTTCAGAATAATCACATAATTAAAAGATATGCTCAACAAACAAAGGAGGTGTTGACTCTTGCTTCCTTACCAATAAACAATTCGATTATACCAAATAAGATCTTCATGTAAAAGTCAAATGCAACAGTTAATGTAAATTCAAAATATCAGGAGAGATCTCAGAACCTTACAAACTCAAAGTGGGATAGAATGTTAAACTAGATTTCTAAGATACAGCTTATTCTAAAGTCTTTCAGTTAGATACAACGAAAATCAAAGAGTTCGATCAACTCAGAATTATTCTAAGACCCTCAGGATTTCTTAAGTTTCTAGCTCCTATCAACCTATATGTCAACAAAGGAACTTCTTTGCCTACAAGAAAAAGTCATGACTTCAAGTCAATAACTCTTTGGAGCAGTGGATAAGGAGTTTTTATAGATTATCCTGAAGGAAAAGGAATTTTCACAATTCTTGTTTAAGGTCCTTAGAAAAACGTGCTAGTTCTCAACACTGAAACAATTTTCTTTAAATAGCATTATCATGTGGTTGAACTGATTCCACATTTTGATTATATCGGATAGGGAACAAGTAAATTTTACAGATTAAAACTAAATCCAACTAAAGGCGTATCAATCCGTCTTTAAACTTTTAGTGGATCAGTAATCATCCCAGCTTTCTATGATGTAGACAAAAAAAAAATCTAATAAGAATTTCCTATGCTCCAAAGATCATATAGCGAAATGTAATACGAAATCCTTCCAATATTCTTCCAAAACAACAAAGCAAAGTACAACTTATAAGATAACTTAATAGTATAAATAAAAGGAATAAAATAATCAACCTTTCTTATGATGTATTCCGATCTCGATCAGAGCATTTCTCATCTAATACCATAAATGAATAAATACGTAGAATTGCCAAGCAAAGGTAACCGCCAGTATTACATCGAACTCGTCTAATTAGATAATAAAGATTTTAGTCAGGTTTAGATATAAATAAGAATTACTAAGTAATAAGGAAAATAACTTGTTTCTAAATTTTATAAATGTAGTAAATAAACTGGTATTGAATGCTAAATGAAACAAAGTGATATCAGTAATAATAATAAACTTGATCATTTGAGTGAAATTCAAGCAGGTCTTAAAGAAGTATACAATGGCTTCGAGGTACATAAGTTCAGTCTTTCATCAAAACTATTTACAACAAAAGAATAAGTCAAAATCTTGATGATGACCATCCTTATTTCAAATCCATCGAACTTCACATAGCTATTTACCATTCAATACAAAAACATCGGACACAATGTCTACCTAAAATAGAAATAAATACACAAAGATAGAATATCAATCGATGAACAAAAATACTATCTATTTACCAATCGCCACAAAGACATAAATCAAATAAAAATACATCTAATGGAAATATCAGGAAAAGTCAAAATACAAGGATACTATTCTGATCCCAGAAATAATGATCTTGAAGGTCAAGAAATATTAGATTATCATAAAACAGTCAACTTCATCAATGTCAAGTAAAATCAAACCATTTATCTGAGAACTACAGGGAAGTAGACTTCATATTACTCATTACAAGTTCAATTGATAAAAAACGAGGAGAAATAGTGGTGGAAAAATAAAGATAAAAATCATAAAGGTTTTAATTAAATAGTAATCTTCTAAAATATACCATATTAATTCATAATACAACCATAGTAAAAAGTAGTATACCAAATCCACACTAAATAAGATCATTTCTATCTATCAATGAGTTCAACTCTTCCACTAGACCTATGTCTAACTGAAACACTAGATAAAGCACCATTTCCACCAAATTGCTAAGTAAGATAGCAACTAACTAAATCTCTCTTTCAAGCAATCATCATGTAAAGAGGTAAAATCGGCAATATAGGAGTAACAAATAACCATAATAAAACTAATAAATTTAACATCAAATTTACATCATAAAATAAAACTTTCAAAAAAGATAATTAGACTGAAGATTAGTATAGCAAAGCAAAATGTCTACCAGCTGTTATGGGCAGAGTATCAAAATACAAAATTAGATAGAAAACAGGAAATTGCTATAGTTTTTTCTTCTCTAAAATCGAATAGCTATAGTTGACAATTGATGTTCTCAACCACAAAGGAGACAAAGTTGATGTATTGGCTGTGATAGGAGTCTAAAGAATATAAATATTTGGATCTGGACATTTATTCAGCAAATAGTAATTATAAAAAACATGTAAAGATACTCCATGTCAGCTAAAATTGTTTATTTAGTCATAAGTTTAAGGATAAATATGGATTGCTTTACAATCTCTCTCAGGCACGGTTCTTCTTCTCGATGGCGTTGCTAACTAGTATTCAACAACTTCACAATCAGTGAGATACTTCGAATATCAACTCTACAACAAAATCAATACAACAATTATCTTCTAAAGTCGCCAAGGAATATATAAATTTTATGGATTAATAGTTTAAGAGAAAGATTACTGGAATGGCAATATAACCTATCCCACCAATGCCAACTTCGACATCTAATCAAAAAATCCATTCTACTATCACTATCACATAGTACTACTCAAACAGTAACAAATTACCTAGGCGAAATGCAAATACTGTGTTTTATTGATAAGTGTCTTCAAAGAAGAAGATCATGAGAGTCGAGGGAGATTTGCTATCGAAGTTACACAAGAAGGACGAGTTCTTAAAGAAAACAAACCTCTCACTTCATATCTAACCAAACATTCAGTATAATTTTATTAACTAACAACAAACGCAAACCAATCTATCCTCATCTCCATCAACTCCCAAAACAAAATGTGTGCCAAAATATATGCAAATAAAGGGTAACAACCCGCCTCATAATCACAATACGACTATATTTCACATAGCAATGCCATCTTGATATAAACTACCACGTAAGGATCATACAGTATTACAGTATAGGCTATTGAAACTTGTCATTATACTCTTAGTTACTCTTTAGCTAACAGAATTTATAGAGTATTGGAAAGAGGACTATACATGGATATCGTATTGAATAAATCAGAGTAGGTATACATGATGTATCAGAATAAATTCAACTAGTCATTTAGAATACTGACTCTTCATCAAGAAGGATAAATCATCATCAATGTCAAAACATATCAAACCCTCGAAGATTACACCAACGATAAAAGCAAAAAAATAAGATATCAATGGACAAATGCCGATTATCTAAGAATCGATTCAGATAGCAAATACTTCTGTTTTGGATGCTACTACTTGATCTCAATAAAAGCGTCAAGAAAAACGACTACCTCAGTCATCATTCCCAATTCAAATTCATAATTTCCAATTGTTATGGATTCAACACTAAAATAATAACTCAAAAAAGGATAATACGAAAGAGTAAGAATCTTTTCAAGTGGCACTATTCAATTTTAGGTCAATGTCCACTATGGTTCCTTTAATGTGAGCATTCTTCCCCAATAAGGATAAAAATAACCCTTCACTTTCAGTAAAATATATAAAGCTAATTAAAAAACTCAAATCTAAGCAGTCAACACCTCTTTCAACCAAACCGATAAGATGATCTTGATGCGCTATGCTGTAGTCATTCTCAAAGCATAATAAGATACTAGTTTCTCTTTTGGAGTAATTAGCAATAAAGATAAAACCAAAAGAGGGTCTAGAATGAGATATGGAGTTCCTGATTATTTCAACATGAATCAAAATTAATAACAATGTGTCAGAGGAACAATCGATCACTAAGATTAGAGATTTCTTGTTTCTATTACAGGTAATAATTCACAAGAGTTAATGTAGCAACTCGAATTCAAATTCTAAGTCTAAGATAAATCCGTTTAATTAAGTTCTATCATGGCTAAAAGCTAAATGCTGATAACCATCCAAGATCCGCCATAAAAATTACCATCATAATACAAACTCTGTTTCAAAACAAAAAGTCCAGTCTTCATAACTTTAATCCAATCATCTCACGTACTATACCTGCCATAATCAATAAATTTCGTTGTATCTGGGTTAATGAACTTCACATTTTATGCTTAGGGCAAAATCCAACTCTAAATAAACGAATGCACAGGGAGAGCAATCGTAACAGCCTACAATTCATTTTCAGATAAAGACAGAATGAACAGTGAAATAAAACAGATCAGAAAGATGAACAATATAATCTAATTTATGTATTATGGACCTGTATATGTTCAAGTATAATCAAAATCAGCTACAATTTTATGGAGAAATAAAAATGAAAATTCTCTTATAGGCTACACTTACGATAAATACTATCCCAGTAAACTCAGATATGAAGTGAAAGATGATATCCTGAGAGTAGATGTTTATAAATTAAGAAAAAATTAGAATAGCAAAATAGATATCTCACTTAAAAATATGACTACTACTGTCTCTTTTGCTAAATAAGAAATGGATCTTTACAATCAGATGAATTGTCATAAAGGAAGCTTACTACTTCAAGTTTTAAATCATTAAATCGACCAAGATATCATCAGATTTTAATTTAAAGTAAGTATTAAGATATTTAGATTGATAATATTTTGAAAAACTTTTAAAATTAAAAATATCTACTCATTGGAGCGATCACTCATACAGGTACAACTATCTAAAACGATGGAAAATATAGATTTATCTATCCTTATCAACAAATACCTGTATCAGTCCTCAAAGGCTAAAGATCAGAACCTATCATCGATCCTTTCTACCCATAACCTGTCATATAACCTGAACCATAAGTTACAGAATCACCTTCATTTGTGACCTATCTGGCAGTTGCTGTTATCATTCTATTTGGATTTTTCTTTGTCTATCGATTCTGTATGAGAACATATCTAAGAAGAAAAAGAATGCAAAGAATGAGAGAACAGAATTAGGCAATAGACAACGTATTTTATGAGGAATTTTCCTCATCCAGACACCGATGATAGCTACAGTTGTTTAATTCGCTTATTTATAATGCTCTATGGTTCGATAATATAAAAAAATAAACCTATTAATGAATGACATAAACGAATCATGAAGAACATCCGCTACATGCGCTTTTCTTATTTGACACTTCCTTCAAATCATTTTTTTTATCAACCACTTCTTCTTTATTAAATGCCATATTTATCAAATTGCTTTGAACTGCTTATTAGACTATTGTTCTAAATGCCTCTTCTACGCCGATATTATCCTTAGCTGAAGTCTGCAAATACTTGGCTCCATATATTTATGCAAAACTCAAGATTTCATCAGTTGGGACAACAATATCAAGATCACTTTTAGTTCCTACGAGATAAATTTGTCCAGCAACATCGAAACCTTTGATCTAATCGAGCCATCTTGGTAAATTAACAAATGAGTCACGATCAGAAAGACTAAAACAAATCATAATAGCATGAGAACCTTAATAAAAGAGTTAATACCTCTATAATATGGTTTTTGAATAGATCTAAATCTTTATTGACCAGCAGTATCCCACAACTGAGCTTTAGCTAGGATTTTGCCAACTTGATAAGTTTTTATTCTGAAATCAACTCCAATAGTAGCAAGATGTTCTTTAGTGAAAGTTTGTTAAGCTTAACGACGTAGTAATGAAGTTTTTCCTACCCCACTATCACCTACAAAGACTACTTTAAGAACCATTTGAGGAGATTATGTGATTTTGGACATCAGGAAGTGCTTAATAATTATAAATTTAAATAATCATTTCCGACGGCTGGTATTATAATTCTGATCATTTAGTTTTTGAAAAATATATCATCAAGAAAGCAATCCTGAAATAATAAAAAACTAAACTTCTATAGATCAAAGGCTTTAGAGAAAATCTAACATAAATTCAAAGAATTTTAAATAAAAAATAATCTCGTCTACTCTTTTCTCTTATAATTTACCATTTTATATTATTTAATATTTTATCTTTGATAATAAATAAAAATCAATCATTATTCTCATGATTTGATATTTAAATTTTTGATCTCAATTTAACTCTTCACAGACATGTCATAGGCATACATATAGTTCTCCTCACAACCTGTTCTGTCTATATCCGAACAGATTACACTTCCAATCACCTTCATCAACCCTTAGCCTTATAGTTTCGTTAAAGAAGTAGTCAAAAATCTTAAGATCCCAAAAAATCTAACCTTCGTTCCGAAGTCAGAACCAGATGAACTTGAATTCAACCAAAGTCTCTTTATCTTCTTCCTAATAGTAGCAGTCATTATCGTCGTTATGATAGTTTCCTTTTGCAACAATAGTCAATCAAGGAATCGAGTCTACGCTAGTCTTCCAACTAAACCTTACAATACAGACATTATCCACCTCTAATAAGACAACTAAAGTTCTCTTGATTGATTTCTATACTGCTCTAATTCATAATAATACATGTAAAACGACCTCATTTATAAAATATCAAATGCAATCAACTACCCCTGGGCCAATAGACTCGATAGAACCATCTATCAGAAGCATCCTCAAGTTGATCCTGTCAATCTAATAAGAAAATGTCTAGTTACATCAACTATTTGCTATTGGATAGCTAAAATATATACAGGAAAAGGAGTTTATGGAGCTTTAGGAGGAACAGTACCTTGGATAGCTAAGTTTTTGATTGATTAGTGGAATGTATCAAAAGAATTTCCAATTCAGAAAGATATCAGTTTTAGAGAGACGCCTAAATTAGCAATCAATATTGATAAAAAAATATCTAAATCGAATGAGCAAAGTTCTGATAAGAAAGAAAGTCCTAAATTCAATAATATTCGATAACTACCTTTTCTGTAATCTAAAATTCTTAAGCCAAAGATTTTATTGACTTATTACCTTCAACTTACTTCAAATGATCATGAATTACTTTAAAAAGTAGAATTATTCAGTATTTAACAAATAATTATGATGAATAAGATAAGATTATAGATTATTTACAAGAATACTTGATCATTCTTAGATGAATTAAATTAGTCTTCATAAGTTTTCATTGCTACAAAAAGTCTCATTTCGATAATTTTGTAAGATGAGAAAAACTGGAAATTCTTTTATGTCCATCTACGAACCAACGAATCCAAAATCTTTCATATTAACTTCACAAGTTATTTCTGATTTATTTTTAGCAATAGGAAGTGGTTCTGTCCAAGTATATCTTTTACACTATTCATAAACATAACTGGTTTATAAATTCAAAATTATGTTTGGTTTAGTTTCCTGAAGATTAAATTATGTTAATTATTAAGAAGTTATTCCGACTAAAATTTTGCTTTCCTTTGATTTAACTATCCTAAATGATAAAGTAAACATTCCAACTTGAGGAAGAATTTCTTTATGAACAAAACAATTATAAACTTCCCTTTTATTTATTTTTTTAACTTTGTCTTAATTTATCTCAAATTTTTCAAAAATTATTTATTTTAAGGTAACTCCATTTTTATTTTTGTTACTAAATCATTAGATACAATTTTCTTAAGATCAGTTTCAGCTTGAATAAATTTAGATAATAATTCAAATTGCTAATCTTTATTTTTAATCTACTAAAGATCTAATTGAAGTTAAATAGGTCTCTTTTCAAAAGAAAATCTAGAACAGCTATTATTTTCAAATGACCTTATTAAGAAATTTAAACCTTTGAACTATCGAATACAAGAATCTTGAATACTTCTTCAATCTTTAAGATCCAACTATTATTCATTGTTCTTTCATAAAATAATTGATGCTTAGGCTATTGTTTGATAAGTTTTAATTGTAGAGTAGTATCATTTTTTATAACATAACCCCCAACCCCAACCCCAACCCCAACCCCAACCCCAACCCCAACCCCAACCCCAACCCCAACCCCAACCCCAACCCCAACCCCAAGATTCATTATTTTAAAATAAACTAGATATTTATAAGTTAATTCAATATTTTTAATTATCCAATCGAAGTTTCCCATTAGTAAAGAAAGCACTCTTGATTATTTGCCTTCTTAAGATTTTTATTTCTAGAAAAAGATTTCGATTTCACTCCTTATAATTCTCATATTAGTAATAATAATTTATCGTATAAAACTAATAAATGCTTTTCAAAGAATCAAATCGCAAAGGAACCTCTTAACCTATCCGCACTCCTCTAAAATACAACCTCCCAACAATCGATCAATCCCTACCCTCCATCAATCGAACAACTCCCTCTGCATTCATTCCACTCCGCAACCTCAAAACATAACCTAGTAATCTATCTCCCCCACCAATATTGTTAAACAAACACAGAAAAACATAAAGCAATCATATAAACCAATAAGATAAAACATATAACAACAAACTATCAAGATTGATCTACAACCACCTCCAGAAAAAGATACGATACGAATAATAATATGTTCAGTAAGAATAAGATAGAGAAAGCTAACAATCTTCAAGAATATTTCAAGAAAAGAAACAAGTTAACTACCAATTCAGACAAAAAAGAAAAATACCTCATATCTATGGCTATTAAAAAAATAGTCCCAATAAATAATCGATTGATCAATATGTATAGAATAAACAAGTTAGAGTTAGCAATCGCTTCCTAGTCAAAAATAATAAATATAAAGTTGTTAATAGCAAACAAAAGAAAGCAAATATCGATGAATATTTTGATCTAACTTGCCTGCATCAAGTTAAATCAACGAATCGATATCATTATCATCAGTATTCGGTCAGTTAAAATTCATTATGATATTTATTGCTTTTCAATAACTTATAGACAATCAATGAAAGTATCATACAATCAATCAATTTTCAAAAAGGTTCTCTTATTCCTCTTTGAAATTTCCTTACTCCTCCTCAAACCATCCCTCGGTACTTAGTCCCTGCTTAACAGCCAAAACATGATAAAACCATCCATCGATTATATGCATTAAAGGTTGCTAGTTAACGTTGCTAAAGAAATAAGGATTTATCACTTTGACTGTTTCTTGGTTAAGAATGCTATCCACTAGTTTTAATCTATGTTGATTCATGATTTCTAGTGTTTTTTATTGACTAGAATTATGCTAGCATTTTATTTTGATTTCTGATGTAGAAAAATATAGAATTTTTGCTAGTAAGTATATCAACTATGATCTATTTTACTCTAGAGTTGCTGCTAGTCTCATAAAAACACTAAAGTTGTCCTGGTTGTTAAGTATTATCTCATTTATGGCATATTTTTCATCTTATGTCATATAAAGGTTTTCATTAATACTTGCTATTTCTTTTGATTATTTTACTCCAGAAAAATCACTATCATTTTGAGGCATTTCTTTTTGACTCATCTCTAACCCTGTACTACTAACTATGTTTTTCATTTTAATAAGAGTTTCATTGATGAAGCTATTTTCAAAACTAGTTCTCTTCTTGAAAATATGATTCCTTTCTTATACTCTCTAGACTTCTTATGAAAGCATTAAATTTGTTTTCCAGCAAGTTTACTACTCAAGATCCAAACTACCTGATTCAGACTATTCACTCTTTTGAGGGTGAATAGGATGAGGCTGATTAGATGATTCCATTCTTCTATAGAATATAGCTTAATATTAATAATGATAAGAAATTTACTAGAAACATAAAATAAATAAGAGAGTCTATAAATAAATTGTTAAAAAATAAATCTATGAATATTTTTTTTGATAATATCTCGACTAATACCAAATTTGTACTTTTTACTTACAAACTATCGCTACCTTTATATTAATAAACTGCGATGTCTTCATCATCAAAACAAAATCGCTTCCATGAAGTCTCATAGATTCCTAACTACTAAACCTACAAACAATGTTGTGGTCTGCTCGTAGCCTAACCAAAAAAATATATTATCACACATCTACTTATATGGATTCCAGCTTTACTTTTTTATTCTATCACTGCATGGAAAAGTAACATCGTATTATCTGTTCTAGTTGGAATTTTACATATCATCGTTCAGTGTATTTTAGTTATGCTAGGAATAACTGATCCAGGAATGATTCCTAAAATTTTACCAGCATACTAAAATAAATCACATAGAAAAATACCTCTAGATTCAAGATATTAATCTGAAGAAATACGAGATTATACAAAAAATTACTAAATGTCCATAAAAACTCATAGTCTGAGGATAAAATTTTGTTCCACATGTTTGACCTTTAGACCACCTAGAGCCTCACATTGCTATGAATGTAATATCTGTGTTGAAAGGTTTGATCATCATTGTCCTTGGATTGGTACCTGTGTTGGAAAAAGAAATTATAAATATTTTTTTAGCTTTATTTTTTCGCTCTTTATTATGTTGGTATTTGTAGGTGTTTCAGTTGTGATAGCTTTGATATAGTTTAAAAGAGAAGGCTAGGTTGGTTATTTAATAATCAATGCTATACTTATGGTTTATGTGATTTTGGCACTTTTATTTGTTGGAATACTGACAGGTTTTCATGTATTTTTTAGTATAAAAAATACAACTACAAGTGAATATTGCAAAGATTCATGGGATTCGATTTCAGGCAATCCTTTCTCAAAGTATTTCTTTTATAAATTAAGATCAAAATTTGGCAAAAATATACTAAAAATATTTGGAAATAGCAACACTCAATTAATCGATCCTTAAACCGAAATGGTGAGCAGAAAACAGAAAATAGAATAAAAGAATACAACTTATCAATAGATATTATTCCAAAAAGCCCCATTTAATCATGATATAACGAAAAATTAGAAATAATCTAATGAATTTAGTCAGACTAGTGAATTCAGTTGTAAAACAATGAACAAATAAATCAAATAAACTACAATAAATTCAGAATAAATCAAAATTTAAATCCCTAAAGGTTTAAATATTGATAAAAATATGTCATAAAAATGATTTATTTTCCTAAATAAACATTCATTTAAATCATTTGCTCTTTCTATTATCATCTTATTCATCACTAAATACTATTTATTCTACATCTTCCATCTTCCTGTTGTAAAACGAATCAGGTCTATCTCTATTTTATATATATTGACGATAAGCTTGTGACTTTTTCAATTTCTATACTTCTATCTCTGTTAACCTTTTAGAACTATCAATGTATTTCTCTGTATCGACTTTCTTTAATATTCTTTTTGGTTAATATTGAAAAGCCTTCGCCCATAACTATCTTTCCTTGAAATAAACCACGAACAAGAAACAACCCAAAAGCACAACAACTCCTAAATGTATTTTGAAATAGAATGATCGCTTATATTCCAAAAGCAACTCTAATAGCAGCTAAACACTTGATAAGTTTGAATTCAAATACATATTATAATCACAAAGACTATCACTTCATCACTACACTAAATAACTCTTAATATTATCAACTCCTTTGAAATATTCCTTGGCACTTATTAGATAGTAGAGATTTCGCATATCAGCTTTCTTCTTTAAAGTTGGATTGCGATCTCCCAACCACCATACCTTCGATCTTTTGCACATTTAAAAGTCTTAAAATTTAGCAAAGACAAGTTTTTCTAACTATTTAGAACCTTCAAATTGAACCTAACTGATATTCAAAAGATATCCTGAACAATACTAACTAAAAAGTTTCTTGTCAGTTTTTTATAATCCAAGCATATCTGTTTTAAATACTTCGTGACTGCTTTTAACAATAAAAGCTGGTAAATTTGGCAATCTTTCGTTGACTAAGATTCCTGTTGACTCCTGATTAATTATATTCTTGTCTTATTCTTTAATACCTTCTTTTTAAGCTGCTTTCATTACACTTTTCTTTATCATTTTTGATAACTTATTCTTTCCAGATATAATGGATAAGATAGAATAGATGTTATTTTCATCATCTTAAAGTTATTATTCTTATTATTCTTATTACTATTAGTCATCATCTTCAGATTCTTAGCCCATTGAAACATTACCAATCTTTTTATTTTACAAAAGTATATTAGAAATTTAACTATTAGTAACTTTAGTTATTTATCCAAATCTAAGTAAAATAGTTTTGAGAGAGTGATAATATTACTCAGTTATTTATCCAATCAAAAAATTCATTTCCATATTTTGGTTGTTATCATTTTTTGAATCATCTTAGATGTGATTTAAGTCAATATCTTCATAATCTTCTTCCTAATTAGAAGCCTACTTCTTTTATAACTATTTTTCCTTTTTCTTTTCTTGCTGTTTCTTCTTTTTTGCTTACTTTTTACTCATCTTTGCCAAAGATTATTACATTGTTGATATTATAATTATTCGAATCAAAATAAAAGAATATCACTACTATTAATATTGATTAAATCATAAAATAAGTTATCATCATGCCTTTTCTTGAACTTTATATTTTTTCAGATTGGCTCCAAGATATTTCAAACTATCAATGATTTTCTGCTTTGTCTATTCAGTTTATTCAATCACATTAATCAGTTCTTCTTTCTCATTTCTGTACTCCTTAACTGAATGATCAATTTCTCTTCTTCTTTCATTCAAGTTTTATAGTTATGATACTAGTTGTTAGTATTCAACTTCATCTTCTTCTATTTATCTTTTAAGCTTTTCTTTCCTTGCCTTCAACTCATGCACTGTTGAGTTTAGGTCACTTGCCATGTCCTCAAATGATGCCATTATTTGAACTTTTTTATAATTTAAATTTATACAGTTTTATATTTAAAATTAGATGAAAAAATAGTTCAAAATTGATTCTTTTTGATATTTTCTATCAAAATGAAAGTCATTTAATATATTTTGGTCACTTTTTAAAAAATATAATAGTAATTCCTAAAGATCTTAACATGTAAAAAACTCATCATTTTATATCTATGAAAATCAATTTAATATTTATCATTTGTTCTTTCAAAAGTTATTCAAGTTTAATAAAAAATATGATAATAAATGATATTTTTTATGAATCAATTTGCGAAATACTTTTCAATAATGCTCATCGCTAGATTCTCTAAATATTTTGATTCACGTTTCTTCATCCATGACCTGAGATCATTGAAGTCCATCTTTTCCACATCCGATTTGCGTTATTTCAAGTACTCACTAAAAATATCCTTTAAAGTAGATTGATTTGAAAAAATATTGAAAGCATGAGAAATAGCTACTAACAAAAGAATTTAACTGACTTTATTGTCTTTTTATTTATTATTTTTTAATTTTTCCTTTAGTTTTAAAAAAAGATAGATCGTTGATTTTTGATAACTATTTTTAAAATCATTTTATAACTATTGTTCTTTGATATCATTTTTAAAAGAACTTTGAAATTTTGAATTTATTTCAGAAATTTATTTTAGACAAGCTGCACATTGATCATAAATGTTTTTAAAAGTTTTTTAACTTTATTTTAAGTCATCATCTATTTTGTTTTTATATTATTTGAAGAATTTACTATTGAAATATTATTTCCATTTATGTTTTGGATATTGAATTTTTAGTGATTATTAATTCATATTAGCTTTATATTTTCGAAGCAAGATTATATAGTACTTAAGTGTATTGTAAGAAATCATTAATTTCTAAGGATTACTCAGAAGATCTTTAGATTGATAGAAAATATTTGAATTCTCTTTCAAGAAATCTATCTAATATTTTTTTCTTTTTAATATTTATGCTTCCTTTTGATATTCAATTATTGGCTTTTTTATGATTTTACTTGGTTTGAATATAGCACTATATAGACTTAAAGCTTCTTTTTGTAAATCTGGAAAATATTTTATAAAAATAGAATGACCACGGATGTTAAAAAATGATATTCTTTTTTAGGGATCCAAGTCAAACATCTGCTTAAATAAGCTTTCCATCTAAGGAGTACAGTTTTCCATCTTCTGCTTTTTAGAATTTTTAACAGATTCTTTATAACTAAAGTTAGCTGCTAACTTTTTTAGTTCTTGACTTTTCTTGAGAGGAGGATAGTGAGGATTAAGTTCTTATTTAAAATAAAAGTACTGAAAGGATATTCTTTATTTAACATGAAATAGAAAAGTACTCCAAAAGCCCACATGTCAACTTCATAGCCATAAAAAGTATTCTTATTTCCTGCAAATATCTAAGGAGACATGAAAGGTTCAGTTCCCAGAACAGTTTTGGTTTCAACATTCTTTTTGCTAAACCCAAAATCTGCTAACTTATAAACCTTTATCATCAAATATTTACCATTTTTCCATTTTATTTTTTAATCAAAACATTCTATGACTTAATATCTCTATGAAGGTAGCCCACTCTATGTAGAATTTATAAGCCTTTGATCACTTCTGCAAGCACCTCAGTTGCCTTATCCAGAGGGAATACCATATCCTTTAGATATCCTTGAAAATTAGATAGATCACCTCCATCACAGTATTATAACAATAAATAAATATATTTTTCATCTTCAGTCACTTCATAGAGTTTAAGAATGTATTGGGAGTCCATCTCTCTCATACACTTAATTTCTCCATCAAGATAGTCCCTCATGTAAGATTCTTGATCAATCATTTTGACTGAGATAATTTTGAGAGCATATTAAACACCTTTCTAATCTTAAACCAAATAGACTTATCCAAAAGCTCCTCTTCCCAGTCTGCGTTTGTTCTTGTACTTATTCAGGAACATAGTAGATACAATATAAAATGAAAATTAAGTTTAGCTGATAAAGAATGTAAATTAATTTTATTCATAAATACTTTTTTAAATGTATCTTAGTAAGAACAATGATTTGATGAAATACTCAAGTAATCATTTTTTGAAGAAAAATAATAAGTAGAAAAGAATCATTATAAAATTAATATTAATTATGAATTCAGAATGTAAAAATATAAATAGTAATTCAAAATAAGAAATTTAACTCTATATAAAAATATGTAATCAATTATAACTTAAAACCTCTTTCTTTTTAATAATAATAATAAAATAAACAACAAAAAAACTATGCCTTAGAACTTCACTTGTAGTGTATGCTATTATAAGTTCAATTAAAATAAAAAATATCCAATGATACTCTGCACAAATCAGCATATCATCTGTAAACAATGTTTGCTTAATCTATAAAAAGTTTCTAAATCAAATTTTATTCAATGTCCTGAATGTAGATAAAAAATAAAGAAAGGTTAAACTCAAAAATTTATATTACTCAACTAATTTCAAAACAAATATCGAAAATTGAAGAAACATATAGACAAAAATACAATATAAACTTTGACTTAAAAAAATAAATAATATCAAAAGAATAATAAATCTTTATAGATACAAATAAAATAAATAAATAATCGTCTTAGTAAAAGTTTCTTTAAAAATAAATAAACTAGAATAAATCATAAAGAACAAAAATAAATCAAATAATTATTATTAAGATAACTATCAAAAAAAGAATAAAAAATAAATAGACTCAAATTGAGAAATAAAAATTTAGAAAATAATCTCAAAATATAAGAAAGTCAGAATTCCTAAGCATATTCTTTGAAATCTTAAAAACCTAGAGGACATAAATCTCAAAAATATCAATTAATAGATCCATAAATAAGGTCCAATAAAAGCACTGATAAAAAGAATTCAATGAAAAAAGTTTAAACCAAATCATCTTCAAATATTAAAAAAAGTAAATTGGATTTAAATAATTGCGAAAGTAGTCACATTAAGGCTAAAAGTAGGGCTTCATTAGTGGAGAATAAAATTAAATCGATTAAAAGCAAAGTAAATAAAGAAAAAATTATTAAATCCATTAATATTAGGATTCCTTTAATATTTATTTGATAATTTCTATCGATTATTTGATTATATTTATATTAATTCAAAATTATTTTATTTCACATAGCTGATTTAATTTCTTAAAATCTTAATAAATTCCATGTATGCAAGAGTATAATATCTATAATTCTTAAATAAATCAAATCAATTATGAACCTCTAGCCAGATTTCTGCTAAAACACATGCTACATCTGTTTCTAATAGTTCGATAAAGACAAAAAGTATCCCATTCTTATGTGTCCAAACCAACATATTGTATGCGAGTAGTGTCATTTATCATTGTTTAGATTAATACCAAGAAAAAGAACTATTCCTTGTCCTCTCTGTAGAATCAAAGTATCGAAATAAGCAGCTATTAAATTCAGAATATTTTTTGATTTTAATGATAAATATTTTCTTATAAGAAAGGAACTCTTTCTGATTACTGAAAGTTACTAACAAAGAGAACAAAATATATAAATTATTTTGGAGTAATTTTATAAAGAAATATAAAAGAATAGAGTACTCTAAATCAAAATAGAATAAAAAAATTAGTCAATTAAACTAGACATAGATATGATATAAAATCTTAAAAATAAGTTATCAATATCAAATCAGAAGAATCGATAACTATAGATCTAGATAGCTGATCAAAAAGAACAAATTGAAGAATTGAAAACTAAGTTAATAGAATAAAAAACAAAAAATTAAAATTTTAATACTAAATCTATTCAGAAATAGGATAATAAAGATCAATGCAGTTAATAATAAAACAAATTTAGAAAATCTAAGTCAACTCCTAAAATTAATTAGCTTTCAAAATAAAAATAGTTGAATATTGATTCAACTTGTCATAAACTTGAAGAGAAAGATACAAATTCAAAAAATATAAAATATCACTAAGCATTAGTTTCTAAATTTAACGATCTCTAAAAAAGATTAGCAGAATATAAAAGCAAAAAATCAAGAACATCAACTTCTCTTAAAAATAAAAATGAATTGACTTTAAATAGAAAAACTGAAAAGAGAATAAAATGATCAGAATTTTATGATTATTAATATCTATAATTCTTATTTAAAATAAAATGATATATAATACAATATGGGGTTGGGGTTGGGGTTGGGGTTGGGGTTGGGGTTGGGGTTGGGGTTGGGGTTGGGGTTGGGGTTGGGGTTGGGGTTGGGGTTGGGGTTGGG
>CAXIUT010000286.1:0-36876 GCA_964035545.1 Bugula neritina | reverse complement strand
CCCAACCCCAACCCCAACCCCAACCCCAACCCCCAACCCCAACCCCAACCCCAACCCCCAACCCCAACCCCAACCCCAACCCCAACCCCCTATGCTTTTTTAAAGATATACTACAGTTGATTATTTATTGAATAATATAGATAAATAAAGAATATCAATACTTGAAGATATGTAAATTAAGCATCTGCGTCTCCAAAAACGCAATATAGAAAGGATCCTTACTTCTCCAACTATACTCCTCCTTAATCTTCACAAATATCTCATGATTGATATCTTCCTCCTAAATATCTTGAATACTCAACAACTGATTCTTAATCCTCTATATCGTCTCCTCATTCGCAACTTATGATAAATATCCGCCTGAATATACTCAAATACGCAACTAATGATCTCCCTTGATAGCTAGATGTTGACTGGATACTAGAATTATTCTGTTTTCTTTTGCATGAAATTAAAAAAACTTGATGGATAGTTTTTACGCATCTTCTTGAATTTCGGGATCAATTTGTCACGTAGTTTTGGTGATTTCTTACCCAATTGCTTCCTCTTGTCTTCCTAGGAAAATATCTATACTCCTTTCGGCTAGAAAAATACATACACGTTCTTGTACTTCTTTGGCAATTTAGCAGCCAATACCTCCTATTTACTCTTCAAATACCCATAACAACAGGAAACGGAGCATTTAGATATTATTCTTGGTCAGGAATCAAAGGAACCACCGGATATGGATACTAGAACGGTCGAATCAACACATTAGTAAACAAAAATATGGCATGAGTCAGTATGGCAGGATTAGTACACACAAAAACCATCTTCTCCTCAAGCACCATCAAAGTCAACAAATCCAAAAAGATATCCAAAGTAAACAAAGACAACACATAATACGCCCACTCCTAAGCCATACAAAAAGTCAATGACTACTTACTCAACTGCAGGTAAGCCTTATTACTTCCACAAACAGAAAAATCAATCAATTTATCTAACACAATATTTTTACCAATAGTTTCCTTACGCAACTACTATAGTGCATTTTTCATCATGATGCTGTGAGCACGACTATCAACCAGACTCAAATTCTATCCTCCTTATTTATATCGAATATAGCGCTAGACTTTTACCCCGTATAATAAACTTTTAAGCAACTATTAGAAAAATCCAAAAAATGGGTAATATGAAAATATCCCATATATCCTCTTAGAAACTATGATTGATAATTCTGATTATTATTTATTCTAGTGATTTTAATTGATTTTAACTGATTTCTATAATGATTTTCTAGCAGTTTTCATCTCGATCATCTGAGGTCCTTCACTCATTATTGTAAACTAGTCCAACTAAATGCACACGGCATAGACCCTTCGCTCAGAATTCAACAAATTTACTATCTACATGCCTTTCGATGAGTCTTTAACTCGTTTTTTACCAAAAGAAGTCGGCTAGAAAATTAAGATAAAACTCTTTAACTTCTATTTAGACAAGTTCATGATGTCCAAACTGCACTAAAGAGCAGCTTTAGAACTATAATGCTTGATTCCTGTTCCAGATGGGAAAACCAACTTGGAACTATGCTACACTATCTGTGATGGTTTGTAGTTGCTACTGATAGTTCCAGCAGGATATCGTTAATTTTCAACACATTCTGAAATTTCCTACTAACTGAGCCCATAAATAGCCCATTATTTAATCAAAGGAGGCGGCACATTCTCATCAATAGATCCCTCACTGTCCACATAATCAATCTGCTTTACAGAATTGGGCAACATACTCTTAAAAGAACGAATGTCATCCATCATCTCCTGCACCTCATGCTGCTTATAACGAGCATTTATTATGTTTTTGTCCCGCATCAAACCTCGCACCTTCGTCTACAATTCACGAGTCTTCCGCTAGTAGAACACACGCATCTTCTTCTACTTCTCGTACATCTTCCTGAAATCCAACTACTAGTCCTCGCACTCAGGAATATTAAAAACAGAAGTCAGATGAGTGACTGTTTTCATTAGAACTTATATTCTATAATATTCATTCAATCACATTATATGCTATTCGCCTCTCCCTGCGACCACCCCTCGCACACCGAAGACGACGATATCTCGATCACCAAACTATACCCCTTCTCCTCAGAACACAAAGACTAGTTCGAACGACGCACATCCAAAGCAGCAGAAAAACCAGTACGCTGCCCCTCAACCGCCCCTTCTCCCTTCACCTGCTTCCTCAACAGTATGTTCTTCAAAGAACTATCATTCAACACCAACTCCGACTCTTCAAACCGCTCCTTTCCTTCTTTATGTACTTGGTCTTGGCCTTGCCCACTACATATAAGTAAAATCATACGTTTTTGCTTACTGTTGGTCCTCACAATGATAAATGGGTCGTCAGGATGTCCTCTTTTGGGTGGACTGAAAGACTAGTCTATTTTGATAGGAATCGGTTATATTTTAACCAATTTGACTTAAAGAGGCTATTATTCAATTTTCATATTTGACTTTGATATTTTTTTCTTCAAACTTGATAAGATCTCCTCTCTCTCAATCGGCTAGCTTTCAACTGATAGACTGCCATAGAGAGGAGCCTAGTTGGGATCAAAATATCCTAATCCGCATCTATTAATATCTATATTTTATTTGATAGATAGTTGTATTTTGGGCTAGCTTCTAATTAACTTGAACCATTTGGTGGGGGTAATAGGATGATGATTTTATGATTAATTTTGATCTTGTAGAATGAGTAGATTTTTTTTATCTTTTCTCTCTTTGAATTTTTGAAGGCGCTATTAGTTTTTTTCCACGGCAGGCAATGCGTTGAAGTTGATGGTTTGGTAGGAGTGTTATGACTCTCGGACAATGAATAGACATTCTGATGCTACAAACAAGAACGATTTCCCACCACAGGGATAATTATCTGATTGGTGGCTGACATCGAATATAATTAATATTCAATAGACATTTTATTTATTCATAACACATCCTTTCACGTATGAAATAACCACCATTTACGCCAAATCAACCCCATCAATCAATCTGCAACCCATATCGAAGGCATTGCTTATCATTTTTTATTATTTTTGGCTTAATCGTTTGATATAGATGGTATAATATCTAAAATATTGAGTTTATTGGAATTAATAAGATGATAAAAAGGAGGGAATTTATAGTTTATAAAATATTTGATAATTTGATTTATTATAGAAAGGGAGCAATGTTGAAAGGATTGAAAAATAAGAAATAGGGCAAACCAGACAGCAAGAAAGATACAAAGAAAGATGTATTGATAGTATAAAATAGAAATAGCCAAAAGGATAGCAAAAAAAGAAGAAGTAGGAGTAAGAATAAGATATAAACGAGGCACTTGTTGATATAAATTAGTAAATATAAAGATATGAAGTGATTAAAAATAGACAACTAGTACAACTAAACATCCAAAGAAGATGCAGGCAAGTAAACTATAATAGAAATAAATTGATGTTACGAATATTAAAATATAAAAAAAGTAATAAGATAAACCAAAAATAACCAGCTGGGTCGTCAACTAATCATAAATCAAAAATGTATTCAAAAAAGATTGGGATGGCAAAAAACACTAAACCTAATTTACCAGTCTTACTGACACAAAACTCAACCAATAACTTGAAGAAGTAATTAGATAGATATTTAGAAAGCCAAAAAATAAGCATAATAAAAAGCAAATTAACCACCACAGGTATAAGAAGTTGGTGGTGTCAAATTTGCACCACTGGTCAAAGACAACAAAGATAGAGTCGATGTCAATGGACCTATGCTTAATTTAAGAAAACCATAAAATGCACCCATTGTTACTAATATACCATCAGGCATTGCTATCAGTCCACCTGTTTTCATGAACTCTAAGGGACAAAATTTTGTGCCTCTGTAAAAGACACCACAGCAACTCAAATAATAGTAATTGTAGAAGAAAAGATAAGTGCCTGATTTGGTGCTAAAAGGACAGAATAATACTGGATGGCTAGGGAAAGGGAAAAGCGATGTACAGCAAAATAAACAATAAGAAT
This sequence comes from Bugula neritina, assembly GCA_964035545.1. Taxonomy (NCBI): domain Eukaryota; kingdom Metazoa; phylum Bryozoa; class Gymnolaemata; order Cheilostomatida; family Bugulidae; genus Bugula; species Bugula neritina. The sequence continues at coordinate 32,846 of CAXIUT010000286.1, read as the reverse complement.
TCAAAGTGTCAGGATGGGCAGCGAAAGCAGAACAGGTAGAGAGTGTAGCGGCTAAAAAAGTTTAAGTAGGGCAGCCTAAATTTGCACCTTTGCAGAAGTCATAACAAGAGAAACGATTTTAAAGGAAAGAGCAAGAATTTGTATATACTTCCAAACAAGAACAAGAATAAAGAAAAAGAAAAAGATAAGCTGAAGAAGCAGAGAAAGCCAAAGTAGTCAAACAGTGATCGACAACTTGTCATTTTAAATAAAATATCAATAATACAAGACCATTTGGTTCATAAATATATCAATAAGATCATACTTTAAGATCAATAACTCTAACTATACAATCATAAAGACATAAAGATCACAATTCGAGGGGATCCTGTATTTCAAAATAAGTCTGCAATATTTTGCTAACATTTTCATAGACAATATCAGATTTATGATACTGCAACTTCTACAAAATATCCACCGCAGACAACTGCCTCAAATCCATCACCAAAGCATTCCCATTCTCACCTTTAAACTTCTACCCATGACCCAACACCAAATGCAAACACTCCAAAGCCACCTCCACAGTCTTATGCTCCTCCACCGTCAAACAGTTCACATAATAACGAATTATATTCGTCTGCTTGTAGATGTTGAAGATGTGATTCGGCTCGCCCGCATGCGACATATTCGAAAAGACATAACATATCTACCTGCGGACGTCATTGCCATCTGTCTAGAACAGCTCGAGGACCCGTTTGAGCAGTTGCTAGCGTGAGAGTACGGCTTCGACTTGCGCGCGGTTGCCTGCGCAGATGTTGGATATCACCCAACACGCCTCCCTCCTCACCACTTTCTTATGATGCTACAAGACACGCTACAAAGGAGCAAGCAAGCCATAAGACAACAGCTAGTTGGTATGTTAGGCAGATCCAGTCGATATGTTACCTAATATTCTTATAGAAGGCACCAAAATACCCATATTACTATCATCGAAATTGGCTATTATCTTGGGAATCACCTTCGATTCTATCACCATCTGAATCTTGTTCTTATTGGCATCGGAATGATAAGAAATGGCCCAGCAACAATCAGCGATTATCTACTTATCCGACAAACGACCAGTAGCAATACTATGGCAGAGAACAGGTATTGCCAGTTTGATGAGATCGTATTTAGGCAAAGGACTTCCACGGCATAAGTTGCTCAAAGCCCAACATCCATGCTTGATCAAAGTCTACTAGTTGGTTTTGCTCACCCGAGTAACCAAATTGACCAGTCCACCCGCCCGGATGATCGTATCTCTGTAAAAAATGCAATCAGATGCGATGTTACCGATCGCCCAGATAGCCTGCTCAGCAATACCAGCATTCTCTTCAAGCAACAAACCAACAAACAGTGGTATCCCTCCTTTATCGATTATACTTTGACACTGAATGGTGGTTCCTGAGGCAATGTTCGTTAGGGCCCAAGTAGCCTACAAGCGTAGTTGTGGATATTACTGCTGTTTGACATATTATATCAGTCTGGGCACCAGGCCGGCATCGATGACTGCCTGGATGGGTGGATTTTAAGCAATTGATAAAATTTTTCTAACACCGATTATACCATAATGCTGCTGGATGACATTCTGATCATTAAATGCATTGATCAACTCAGTAAAACTATCCATAGAATACCCCGTCCTCAAAAATCTATAAAATAAATGTAAAGGTACGTCTATATTTCACTACGATAGCGCTAGTCAACCACCAGTAACTTTTATTTATGATTTGATTCATAATCTATTTTTTAGTTAGGTTCTTGATTGAGTTTATTTCTTTTACGAGAGAAGATGTCATCACGATTGCCCTTCCTTATTTTCTAGACCTACGCGTCTCGCTTGTTCTTGAATACCGGCTGCTACTACCCCCCACGATTAAACATCAATAATGATAATAAGCGCTCATACTGCACTTATAAATCACATACAAATTATCAACTTCGCATATGATTTCATATGTAGCATATAACAGTCAGATCAAATGATTAATAGTTGAGATCTGATAAAATAGATAGATAAATGAGTTGATTTGAGGTAGTAAATAAGTGAGGGTAAGATAATAGATTAAATAATTAAATATTATTAGCCATGAGTATGTAAGCAGGAAGACAAAGATGCAACTAGACTAGAATGAAAGGCTGTGTCAACCTCGACAACAAGATGACTGATATCTACCTGCCAAGAAAATGTGATTACACCGATAGAATGGTCCCCTCCAAAGATCACTCCTCCATCATGCTCTCCATCTGCGATGTATCATCTTAGCTATCTAGCTCAATTAAGACGGAACCATCAACCTCGGAAAACCCAATCTCGTCACCATTTCAGGATTCGTACGTTCTTCAGGTATGGGCGACGCTGCACTTCAAAAAGTCCTCAACTAAAAGAAAATCGCATGATCTGTATAGTCTTAAATATACAATCACATTATCAAACAATCCATGAACATCATATCAAGCATGAAGATCATATAGTATCATATCTATGTTCATGCCATTCAACAGTATGTATCGAATCAGATTTCAATCAAAATAGACAAATCAATAGATGCTCCTCTTTCCAACTTAGAAGAATAATATCCCAGGAAATTGTTCATGCCCTTCTCGGCGGCAACCACAGCATACCCGAATTTGGCCTAATTATACACCTCCTTATTCCCCGTCTCCTCTGCCAGCTCCAAAGCCCTTCTGAAATTATCCTTCCCTCCTAGAAATTCTTTTTAGTACTAGATATCATGCCCAACTTCAAACACCCCTCCATCTCAGCCCGCTCATCATGGATATCCGCCGACAACTGCAAATACTTCTCCACAAATATCTTCATCTTGTCCTTATTGTCAGATAAATCCTTAGTACCGATCTTGCCGATGTTACCCATAGCGACAGACTGACCACTCACATTGCTCATCTGAATAGAATACTTCAAGGCGTTTTGGAAATAGTATATACTATTTTTGCTATCACCCAACCTGTCCCAGCAAAGTCCCAAATTTATAGCAGCTAGAAATTTACCATTCACATCAGCCAAGTTTTAATGCAAAGTGTGATATTCAATAGCTTTCTTTGTCAACTACAAATCAGCCTAGCCCAACAACTGATAATCAACGCCTATACAATTATAGGCCAAAGCCTACCCATGACTATCACTGATACTTTTACACACTTGCAAAAATTTAAGATAATATTCTACAGCTTTCTTGTACTTTTTGATATTATCCAGCAACACACCTATTGAATAGTATGCCCTGCCTTAATCTCTCACCTTTCCGGCACGTCGACATCCAAAAGCCAACATCTAGTAATCTTTCAACCTCCGACGAACAGTTATATAAGTGCTATTATCAATTTTATCAGTTTTATGTTCTTACTGGTTGTTGGTAGTTTTATTCAGAAGCGACTGTTCCTGCATAACTCTTGATGGAGTATTAAAAAATAAAGGTAACTCTATTCTATGCGGCTGCGAGGGAGCCATCGAACGATTGTTACGCTGTTTGTTGAATTGCTTCACCTAGTTCTCCTAGGCCAGTGATCCGCCGATTCTAAATGATCTATTCAGTGAGGGCTGGATACTGGAATGTCCTCTCTTCCTACTCTACATAATAAAACTATTGTAATCAAGCCATCCTAAATTTATTTAATCACCTTCTAATTTAAAAAATATTTAAATGCACAAACATCCCTCAGAAGCCGATCCCATCGGACACCTCGTGCAACCATACGTCACCGGCGGCGCAGTCATCGGGTTGAAATGCAGAGAAGGTGTCATACTTGCCACTGATACCCTCCTCTCCTATGGCGGATTGCTCAGTACTACCCATATAACCAAGAATACCAAGGAGTGAATAGATTCGAATAAATATCAAACAACTTAGTGATAACAGCAACCGGTTAATTCGCAGATTTCCAAGAAGCCACCCGCCAACTAAAATAACTCAACCAAGACAGCTACCTCCACGATGACAACATCAACTACTCCGTCTCAGAGTATGCCAACTACCTTGCCTCTTTGAGCTACCAAAGAAGAAACAAGCAAAATCCCTTCTACAACAACTTCGTCATCGCTGGCTACTAGAACAACCAGCCTTTCCTATCAAGTATTGATTTGTTTGGCACGCATATAAAAAAAGATTATGTTGCTGCCGGGTTCTCTAAATATTTTGGATTGGCCACCATCGCCAACAACTGGAATCCATAACTACCTATGTAGTAATGCAAAAAAATCATACATAAATGTTGGACAGTCATCTACTAGAGAGATTGCCACTCAACGATCAAATACAATTCGCATGCGTAACAGCCAATGGAGTAGAGATCTCAATACCTGAAAAGGTACAATCTGATTGGGATTTCAGATAGTTTAGAGAAAGAAAAAATTAGAAGTTGTGGCAATGATTATAAAAAATAATGTCATAGATTATCATATGTTAGATCTATCTCTTTTGATTCATCGATTAAGAATTGGACATGATTAGATATCGTTTTTGATTTTGATTTTTTTTTGAGAAGATTTGAAAAAATAAGGTCATGAATCTTCCATTTGGGGGAAATAGTAGACTGATACAGTCAAACACTTCATCTTCTATCTATTGATGCCTGGTAGTTAGAAATAAGAGAGGACATAAGTGTGTGGGTCTAGTTGTTAGCGTATAATTGAATCATATTTGAGTAAATTTGAAAAAAGATGAACATCGATCAATGCATAGCCGATCTCCTCGAAGCAAAATGCCTTCACGAAAAAGATCTACGCCACTTATGCTAAAAAGCCAAAGAAATCTTCCTCGAATAGTCCAACGTCCAACCAGTTCGATCCCCAGTCACAGTCTGCGGTGATGTCCACGGCCAATTCTACGACGTGCTCTAACTATTCAGAACAGGTACAAATACATCCACTCAGGAGGCGACATCGAACACAGTAACTACATCTTCATCGGTGATTTTGTTGATAGAGGCTATCACTCAGTTGAAACCTTCTAGTACCTGCTCTGTCTGAAAGTCAAATATCCTGAGAAAATAACACTTCTAAGAGGAAACCACGAATCCAGGTACTTTATCTATTAGGTAGACAAATTACCACAGTTATGGTTTCTATGATGAAATCAACAGAAAATATGGAAATCCCAATCCCTGGAAATACTGCACCTAGGTCTTCGACTACCTCCCATCGGAGCAGTCATCGATGGTATTCCTCAATCTATTCAGGCAAAGTCTTCTGCGTGCATGGCGGTCTCTCTCCCTAGATCAAAACAATCGACCAAATCAGAACAATCGACCGCAGAATATAGATCCCACATGAAGGTCCATTCTGTGATTTGATGTGGTCCGACCCTAAGACATCTAAGATTGGGCAATCAACGCCAGAGGAGCAGGTTGGGTGTTCGGTTCTAAAGTTACCAATGATTTCTGTCATATCAATGGATTAGAACTGATCGCCAGGGCACATCAACTCGTGCAATAAGGATACATACATTGGTTCAAAGATAAGAATTTAGTGACTGTATGGTCAGCGCCCAACTACTGCTACAGATGCAATAATTTAGCAGCAATAATGGAGGTAAAATAGACAGGCTAGAAATAATTCAAAATATTCAAAACAGTACCAGAATCAATGAAAAGCGTGCACTTCAAAAACGTCCTCCCATACTTCCTTTGATACATATAAATATTGATAAGTTTACATATCCTTTTTAATCATATAAACATCATATCAACGATAAGACCTTATAGCTTTATAAATCGAAATTTCAATGAAAGCATAAACAACACTTTTACATACATAACCAGAAACGCATGTTCAGAGCAAACATTGGAGAGAATGTCTGTTTTGCTAAAATTATACCTCACTTCCTCAGAACTGCAAAAATTCTATTAACTAAAAACATAAGCCAATATCCTCTTCGAAAACCAAGAACGCTGGGATCTGGTCAACGCACTCTACTCCGAATACTTCCAAACAGAACCTAAGAAATCAGGAAAGTAATGGCTCAGATTAGGCTTCCAAGGACAATATCCGTAAAGCGACTTCCGAGGCGGTGGAGTCCTCAGTCTCCAAATCATTCTAAGATTCGTAAAGAGAAACAGACCTCTCGTTCAGATCATGTAAAAAGATAAAGCTGGTTTTTTCTTTGCCATAACAGCCATAAACATTGCATTTTTCATGAAGAAATATTTCCATTTAGCAGATTTTCTTATCCCAACAAAAGATATGGGAATATACTGCAATCGCAGAGCTCTTAAAAATTTTTGCAGAATGCTATCATAAAATGAATGGACATATTTCGACATCCACTAACATCTTCTCAAATACTTTTACAACAATTTATGGCGACCAAAATAAAATCAAAATACCTAGACTTTGCTACAATTTAACCACCTATTTTAACAACTAACAAATAAATTAAAAATGTGATGGAATAATATGAATTAAATAACATCCGTGATTTTATCTAAATTTTTACAAGGTGATTATTATAAAAATCATTATGCCTCTATCTATCCAAATTCAGTTGGTATGTCATAATTCGATGGACCAGGATTTGTTGGTGAACGCCAATGATCACAAGTAAACCTACCCTCACGACCAAATACACGACCTCCTTTACCAGTATGTCTCGATAACGTATAATGACCTGAACCCAACTACCCATCACCGTTGTTGTAAGTCGACGGCCCTGGACTCTGCTTGACTTTAGGAAACCTTTAAAGAGTAGGATCGATCTTTCCAAATTTTGAATCAGAATATTTACTGCACTCATATCGACCACTTCTATTTTAAAAATCAATAGATTAGTATGTTCCAGGTCCAGGCGTATAATTTTTCATCTGATGCTTATCTATCACATCAATAGTTTTAGCATGAAGTGAGTAACTCTGCTGCATCCTTGTATTCACCTGATTTTAATACTAAATTATTTAGTAGCAGTACCTGCCCCACACCCGGATGAACCTGGATTTGTGGCACCACATAAGAACGATCAGGTGATTTCTATCTAGCACACCCAAAACTTTTACCCTTAGTTTATTTCATTCCCAGCTATAAGTTGTAGCGATTGGCTGCAGGAGTTGATGGTAGAAATGAGGCAAAATCTACCTTTTTACCATAACCTAGACTAGTTCTTCTTTTGATAGCTAAGAATTATAACCATAAAATGCCTATGGACAACTATATTGGAATTAGATGTACTTAGGGTTTGGATGAGGGAAGCGTGGTGTTTTTGAAAATTGATAAGAATATTTAGTCTGAGATGGTGTTACTGTATTTTTATGAGTCGAACGACCGGAGACTATTGACATCGTGATAATTTTATTATAGTTCTTTGAAAATCAATTCCTATCTATGATATTATCGATCATCTATCTACAAAATTGTCAATACAAATCATAATAGATAACCCATATTTGAAACAAAATAAGATAAAAAATATAAATACTGTGTTATAAAATAATGATAGAACAACTATTAATAATCAATAGTCAAACAGGTAAAATCAGTCTATCAAATCACTAAATTCATGCAACAGATGCACCCATAAACAAAAACAAATAACACATCTAAAAAGATAAGTCACAATTCTCCAACAATAAAACAAAATCCTAAAAAATAAATAAAAATAGTATGACATAGTATGCCAATAAGTCCATAAAATAAAATAAAAATTAACAAATAAACTTATAAACAAAATACCAAATAGTTCATAAAAAAATAATAGCCATTCATAGTTTTTAGATCATACAAAATAATATCAAAAATATACAAATAATATTAGAGATAACAAGCTAAGACCAATAACTCTGGCAACTTTCGATTCAGATATCAGCAAAGAACCATCAACCGATAGAACTATCAACCTACCATGATATTCAAACATTAAGAGTTCAAATCATTTCTAATAAACCTTGTTAAATCTCCACCCATGATGATAATGAGCCGGCGCGCGATCCCCAGCGAAATCCTCCCTCACCACTCTCGCACCATTCAAATCAGGAAGATAGTGACTGCCCACTTAGTCACGATTCTTCAACAAAACATGCACTCCATCATAATGCTTGATAAATTATCCCATCCTAAAAGCAAAAGGATTGCTCTCCTCTTCCAACTCGTATAGCCAATGACCTGCATAACCAATTATCTACTCTGAGTATTATCGTCTCCCTGGATAGCGAAGATGTCCTCGTTCAAGCCCTGCAGTCTCGGACAAATAGAATACATAGGAAGTGTATTTGTACTCAGATGCACGTATCTGGAATGTTCAGGGAAGGCGAACATGGCACGTCCGGGATACAGACCTACACTCGAATACCAACTTGTTATATTCGATGGCCCTATATGTTGCATGTTACGATGAACTACTGGAAAGTTGAAATTCCAAGTATAACCGCCCTCGACCTTCACCAAGTTGTTCAAAAATATACTACGCCATTTAGGACAAACAATGCTATTCTTCAACTCATGACTGATAGCGTTGTAAGTGCGATTGAGATCGATATTGCTCAAATAATCCAAATTATCTCTCAACTCAGCGATAGGTTCATGATAGAACTGGTCCATAGGACTAGTATCCAGCCCAATATATCCAGTTACGTGGTTCATGTGATAGCATGCAGCTGCTAGGGCTATTTTACCACCAATGCCGTGTCCAGCCATCGTAGCTGTTGAAATTTTGTGATCATACATGAAACGAGCTACATCATCTAAATATCAATTATTAGATACTAGCGGCATCCTACCAAGTAAAACGATCGGTGTAGTCGGAATTGCCGAAGTTTCTTGGATACAAAATATAGATATTTCTCTGATGGATGATCTATTGTTATATATTTTTGTACTCTATTGAGAGGATTGCTAAAGAAGTTCAACCAGTTTTCAGCCTGGTCGAATATCTCAGGCATAAAGATCAGATTGGGACTGTCCTCGGCTGTCGATTTGATATGAATTCCTCGCAATTTGACATTGTTAGTGTCCACTAGTTGAGGTTCTACTGTTAATAGATAAATACTTCCTCGTAGATGGGTTATGGTCGAGAAGAAAGGTCGACATAGGTTAGTTAACTTCTGCATAAATGATGAAGATTGTTAATAAATTACAATATATATCAATCAACAAAAACTTTATCATCAATATTATCATAAAAAGAACAATTTTATTTTATCAATTACTAATCAGTTATTTCAAAAGACATATCAAATCATTTTATACCAATATTCAGATGATTTAGATGGATTCAGTTCTATGAGTGATATTCCTAATAGTTCGAAAAAAATGATTTTTATCATGAATCTTAGAGAAAAGTAAATAACCAAAACATGAAATGATCAAAATAATTTTTTATAAGCTATTAGAAAGATGATAAATGATGTTAATTGATTATTTTGATTTTATTGATTAATAAGTAAAGAAATAAATCCATCTGAGAAGGCTCCTTGGAATCTCTTGATCAGAAACCATGATGCTATCTTTAAAAGTTGTGAATAAAAAGAATAGAAATAAGGCTAAATATCCATAAAGATGAAGATAATGATGACATTATTGATACATTAAGTACCAAAAACTTCTTCTTAAAGTGTTTGGTTCAGGAAAAAAATATTGCTAAAGTCGTAAATAACATTGTTCTGATATCTTTCTTTAATTTCAGGATAAAATGAGGATTATGTTTTTGCGACTATCATCTGTTATCATCAGAAAGTCAAAAAATATATATCAAGGGATTATTAAAAGAACCTATTTAAAGATTGATTCATAAAAAGGCAAAAAAAAGAGAAAAAATAGAAAAAACAAACAAACAAAAATAACAAAAAAAAGCTAAAAGAGCAAGAAAGTTATATTTAAAATAATTAAAAGACCAAGAAAACATTTTTTACTTTATATTCATGATGTTTTATGAATCATTTAAATTTAATCTATGTTTTGATTATTTTTATTTTTAACTTTGTAAGCTCTGATTTTATTAATGGATGTAACTTATCAACAATAAAGATGTCCTGAGCAAGAAAGAAGGAAAAATATAGACAGCAAAGGAATGATTCAAAATTCAAGCCTAAGACCTTAAGTCTTCTATGAAGGAGTCCCGACTTATCAAATCACTTTATCAATGATGACGAAGATGCCGATCATTTTTCACCTAGATTTAAACAATTAAATCTAAAATTGTTAAAAATACGATAAAAACAAGGGAAAATAAAGACCATGATTTTTTGAGGCTAAAAAAGTGATAATCATCCAACAAGATAGGCATATAAGAAAAATATATTTATACAAATGTTTCACAGCTGAGAGAAGATCTCAAGAAGAGCTTTAAATCATGAGAAGTTTTGACTATTTGAGCATAAAGATAATTTTATATTGAAATGGCGTGAACTGACGTCATATAACCAGAAATTAGAGATATGATGATGTTTAGATAAAGATTTAATTGCTTCAAAAAACCATATTTAGTTATATTAATTACTTAGTTAAATAAAAAATGAAGGCACTTCTGACCTGTTTGTTGCTACTATCTGCTCTTCACCTGACCTTTAGTGCTACAACCTATGAAACTGCACCTGCTATTACCGAAACAGCCTCTCTATTATCTCTTTCAAAATCAACAGTGGGAGATACACTCATCTACAACAGAAAACTCTAATCTATTGAAATAACTGCAGGCTCTGGTCCTGTTACAACTTAAGTCGTCCTTAAAGTGTTTGATAGAGCTGAATCTGGAAATCAGAAAGCCTATGCAGCAGTTAGTCTACCTTTAACATGGGCCTATGTTGAAAGTTCTAAGGAAAGTTTCTCTTGCAATGTCTTCTTTGAAGAGACTGCTAAAACGATTGCACTTCTCAAATATGACAGTGTGGCAAAAACTTTCACAAAACTCGGATAAATTCCACAAGCCAACTTTACCTCTACAGCTACTTTAACTGTGACCTAAATGCAAACAGCCATAGAAGTCTCAGCTGATTGCATGCTAGTTTCCTTCACCGAATCCTCAACTACTGTTATCCATAAAGGTAGTGCTGATTGGACTACATCTTCTGCAGTGACAGTTCCTACTCCATTTACACCTGTAGCCTATTCTCCAGACCTATTTTACTTGATCTCTGACAACAAACTCTACAGATACGACCAAGCTAGCTCATATGTAGAAGTCCACTCCTTGGGAACTCATGCATTTTACAGGATTCTGAACAATGGAGATAAAGTGGTAGTACAAGGAACGACTTCAGTAGAGTCAACCACCACTTCTGGAACCTTTGCAACTAGCCTTGATGTATTCATGATTGAATATGAAACTCACACCTCTGGAAACCTCGTTAAAGTCTTGATGACTGTCAGTCTAACTGGACAAACTGAACTATCATTGACTAACTTTGAAAGTAAAATCGTTGTGTTTGCTTCACCTTAAATGAGTAAATGTGGATGGTCAAGTTATTCAGCAGCCGATAGCAAAAGCATACCCTATGCTTATCACATTGACTATGTCAATGATAAAGTTACTACCTTGAACTGGGGGACTGATGGTGATCGCTTCGTTGCCACTTTCTAAGGAATTGACTCTTCTACAGCTATTGACTTCAATGATAACTTCATCTGTCTCAGCAATACTACTACATATAACTCAGGAAATGTTACAAATGTACCCGCTGAATAATGTTATCAGTTCATAGGTTCTGATGTTGTCTTTTTAAGAGCCAGAATTATTGATGCCGGTACTCCAGGTCAAGTTGCATTATTTCCAAAATTTGTTGCATTGATTATCGACAACACCTTTAAAGACAAATGTTTCGTTCTTGTTCTTAGAGAAGGCACTCTCCCTGCTTATGATGTTGCAGCTTACAAATATGGAAACATGGCTGCCTTTAGAAAACCAGTAAAAGTTGTGCTTCCATTCTTCATCTCCTATGTTGAACCAGATACTTCTGCTGGAGCTATCACTACTTCTACTGAGGATTTCTTCTGGACCTACCAAAATGTAGCTGCAACAAATACTAAATTCACCTTTGTCAACTACAGATAAGGCGCTACTAACAATATCTAAACGAAATAATTTGATATTACTGGAGAGACATGGACTGTTCAGTACTAAGAGGCCAACTGTAAAATCATAACAGAAGCCACTCCCAAATACGAAGTTCTTGGATACAACTCACAGACAAATATTTTTGAGTCTAAAAGTGTCATTACAGATCTTTTTACTACTAACAGTATTACAGTTAGTGGTACTACTATCTGGTAGATCAGTTCAGATTGTACCAGGTTGAGGATAGACTAACATATTTTCCTTCTTGCTAATGGAACTTACACAAAAGTCACCCTTCCAGCTAACCTAACGATTTAAGATACAGACTCTGAAATAAACTATGTCCTAAGTACAGATGCCAATTCTACTATCTGGAAATACGACTCAGCCACAAGTAACTTTGTTATTTTTGGTACTCCATCATCACCTGTTCTCACTGGCAGTAAAATATATAGTTATAGCACTCAAATAGTTATCTCTGGAACCAATGCTACTTCAGCTTGGGTTCGATCAATCAAAGACAATGCTGGAACACTTCAAGAATGTCTTACTTGGTAATATAATACTTATACTGCTGTGCCATTGATTAAAATATCTTCTCTTCTCACAAAAGTTGTCGTTCTTGGAAAAGTTACATCAGGCCCAAAAGCTAATTCATGGAATCTGAACTCCAATGATTGCACCAACAATATCATCCCCTTCCCTATAGAAGTAATCAGAGATATAGATAATATCTTCTTCGATATTGGAGACAACTTTTGGTACTTTAGAGATACAGCTGGATCACCTGCATACTAAACTACCTATGAAATAGATTTTAATACGATTCCTCAAATTGCTTTGAAAGACACTATTCAAACAGTAGCAGACACTACTTGGGTTAAAACAATAGTCTACAAAACTCTAGGTTCTGATATGTTATTGACTTAAACTCTTCTTACCACTGCCACTCCAAACACAAGACAAGTTTAAAATCAATTGTTAAATTCTCAGCTTTCTAGCATTAATAATGATGATACAAAGTATCTCAAAATATAAAATTATCCTCTTCTGACTATTTGTTCTCCTGGTTGTACTACTTGTGACTGTATTGCCTGTCTAGCAGGATATGCTCATGACGCAGATACCTCATCTTGTGTCCCATGTTCTCCTAAATGTTCAGCATGTACTGCTGACTCTCCTAGTGTTTGCTCTGCCTGTGTCAATGGAGCTTATCTTTCTGGAACGGAATGCTTGGATTGTAATGAAACTTGTTATTCCTGTTCGGTATCAGCTACTGCTTGCACTGCTTGTCAACCAGGATTCTTCTTCAATAGTCCTAATTGCGATGCCTGTCCAAGAAATTGTTTCAGCTGTACTGATGCCAATACCTGCACAGTTTGCCGCAAAGGTTTTATCTAAGTTAGTGGAGTATGCAGAGGATGTTCTCTTGGTTGTTCTGACTGCAATCCAGATAATATTACATAATGCACTGCTTGTGCTAAAGGTCTTTACATTGACTCTAACAGTCAATGTCAAACTTGCCCAAGTAACTGTCTATAGTGCAATTCCAATCAATGTGCGACTTGCATCGCAGGTTATAAACCAAATGATGCTGGTACTTGTGTTCAAGAATGCAAATTACCATGTATTACCTGTTCAGATTCAAACCCTTCTTTCTGCACTAGTTGCTAATTTGCAGCAACTCTTAACGCAGGAGCAGGAACTTGTGATCTCAATAATACTTGTAGCGCTGATAGCTCTTGCATTGATTGTGGATAGGCTCTTAATAAATATCTTAAAACGGCCTCAGCTGGAGCTACTTGTGAACAATGTCCTGAACTATTGAACTGTGTTCAATGTTAAGCTACTTCAACTTTCAAATGTTCAATTTGTTCTTAAGGATATTACATAACAGCTGAAGGCACTTGTTCAGCCTGTATGAGTCAATGTTCTTCATGTAAAAGTAATTTAGTTTGTAAAGGTTGTATCCCTGGTTATACTATTATGGAAGGAAAAACTGAAGGAGCCTGTCTGGCTTGTATTGCACCTTGTGCTACTTGCTAAGGCTCACCTAACTACTGTACTTCCTGTGTTGGAGGACATGTCAGAAGACAATGGAAATGCCAGAACCAATTTTATGTTGGATTCAAATTTACTTTAGTTAATGTTACATCTGTAGCCATTTTAGCTGATGTCGATAATATCGTAGCAGGTATTCTTTAAATTTTCAACATTACCACAATAGAAGTTGAAGCTGTTGTCTTAGAAACTATCTTAGACGGATCGACTATTATAACTGGATCAGTCTAAACTGGAAGCACCTCCTCTTCAACTGATGCCGCTACTCTAGCTACTGCACTCAGTGATGGAGGAATCCCAGGAACAGCTTACTCAGTTTCTGGAGTATAAGTCACTGCTTTCGGATAATCTAGTTCAACTGATGATGATTCATCTAACGTAGGCTTGATTGTTGGCATAGTCGTTGGTTTTGTCGCTTTAGGTATTTTTTTTGTTATTTAGCTGCTACAATTGTGATCATTGTTTATTGTATAAAGAAAAATCAATCTAAGCCAGTCAGTTCTTCTGAATAACCTACCAAAAACGAGATATCTTTCGGCACTGAAAAGCAAGTTCACAATGATGCTCTTGGAAACAAATTCCGCTGATCTCATATCCATAAAATCATTATTCAATAATAGTATTTTGATACTAATTGTCATCTTATCACGAATAATATCATCAATTTGTTTTTCATATAATATTCTTCAAGAAGTTAGCAATATCTCATTTATATCATTAATAGATTAATAAACCATTTGTCGGAAAATATACATAGTTTGCTATGATAAATGGAGATCTTAGTCAGTCAGGAGACGTATGATAAAAGCAACCCCCAGCTGTGGAGTAGCCAAGGAAATTGGTTAGATTGGAGTCTGGTTTATCATGAAAAAGATATAAACTGACAAATATATGATACTCAAGTTCTAGTATATTCTAGAGAGCACAACGATTTGATTGATTTTTTGATGATTTGCTAATCTTTCGATGATTTCGAGTTGGTTCAAGATTATCTTTAGAAATTAGAAACGATCTGAACAGATTATATATACTGCTGTTGATATATCAGTCTTACATCTTCCTGGTTTATCTAAATTAACCAAGATTTTGGTAATAAGCTGATAATGATTCCATAAGAACTGTATAAAATTTTACAACTAAGATATTTATCCTTGACTCAGCTTCAACCCGAATTAACTTTGAACTTGACTTTATTCTCCTTGATTTTTTATTTTTATATGATTTCACTATTATCAATAGTTTTCATTCTTCTCTATTTCAGCTAGGAATGTAAAGTATTTAGCATTATTGATGATATCTTTATTGACTTGGTTACTGTCTCTACCTTTTATTGAGTTAGGTGAGATACGTAGTTATTAAAAAGGAGTTTGTTTATATTTTTACTATATGTTTTAGTTACTTTCTATTAAAATTTATATGTGATAGAAGTTATCAATATTTGAATACTGAGTTGATTTATTATTATTTGTTATGGTCTTATTTCTAGAGACTACATTGTTTTTATTTAATTCTAATGATTAAAATAAATATCCAATAAATCATTCATTGAGTTGCATCCAAGGCAATAAGCATGGTTCAGACCATTTAATTCAACTTTATCTAGTGTAACCTTTTAGAAGAAAGTGTTCGAAATATCTGAACTATCTATTTTTCCAAAAAAAAAACAAAGATCAGATAATTTATCAGATAAAATTCTAACTTCCTGAACTAAAAATAAGATAGAACTATTCCTGAAGCATTTATTTATACCTAGAATTAAATATAATATAGAACAGGGGATTGATCTGAAGTAAGGTTAAATAGGCTTGAAATAATACATAAAATTAGACTAGAAAAATAAGGAGAAGTTTTAATTTACTTGATTTTCAATCATAAAATTAGTCTTTTAACTTCAGAGATCAAGTCTAAGTTAAAATATGGACTTTACTTTGGTCTCATCAGAGGCAATATGCATAAAAATAACTCAAAAAATCAATAATATTAATCGATTATTCAAAGAAAACTGTTTAAAGATAAATTTACTTTAGGAAGAAGAAAAGAATCATCAAAAAAGGAGATAATTTGACAGAAAAAAATAAAAAGCAAAAGATACTAAATTCGAAAGAAAAAAAATTGATTTTATTTGATATTGATGATGTTTGGGGATGAATTTAATTAAATATTTGAAGATGATTAAATTTTATCACCTTTTTGAACTTTTATTTATGAATGTAACTTATTAACATCACTTATAAAAGGGAAAGGTGTCCTGAGCAAGAGAGAAGGAGAAGTTTAGACAACAAAGGAATGACTCGAAAGGCAAGCCTTAGACCTTAAGTCTTCTATAAAGTAGTCCCGACTGATCAAATCGCTTTATCAATGATGACGAAGATGCCAATCATCTTTCACCCAGATTTGAACAATCAAATTGAAAATGATTAAAAATATCAAAAAAAGCAAGGGAAAAGAAAGACAATGATTGCTTGAGACTAAAAAGTGACAATCATCCAAAATGATAGACATGAGGAAAAATTGTATTTCGCATTCAAATACTGTCAAAGCTGAGAGAAGAAGATCTCAAGAAGAGCTTTCAATCATGTTAATTTTTCATTATCTCAGCGTAAAGATGATTTTTGGACTGTGGTGACGTCATATAACCAGAAAATAGAGATTTATTGATGTTTAAACAAAGATTTAAATACGTCCATTGATTTTTTATTTATATTAATTACTTAGCTCAACAAAAATGAAGGCACTTCTAACCTGTCTATTGTTACTCACATGCCTCCAACTTACTCTAAGTGCAACAACCTATGAGGCTGTACCTGCAATACAAATAGGTACAAGTCAATTTTTCTAAAAATCAATTTCTGATAACAAACTTATCTATAACAGAAAGCTTTAGTCTTTTAGTGTATAAAGGCTTACCTCGGAAACAAAAATAAAACTTTACTATTTTAATAGCAGTAAATTCAATGCAATAAACCTTTTACCATAAGTTACACTAACTGGATCATGGGCCTATGTTGAAAGTTCTAAGGAAAGTTATTCCTGCAATGTCTTCTTTGAAGAGACTGCTAAAACGATTGCACTTCTCAAATCTGATAAGGTAGCAGAAACTTTCACAAAACTCGGATAAATTCCACAAGCCAACTTAACCTCTACAGTTACTTTAACTGTGGCTTAGATGCAAACAGCCATAGAGGTCTCAGCTGATTGCATGCTAGTTTCTTTCACTGAATCCTCAACTACTGTTATTCACAAAGGTAGTGCTGATTGGACTACATCTTCTACAGTGACAGTTCCTACTCCATTTACACCTGTAGCCTATTCTCCAGACCTATTTTACTTGATCTCTGACAACAAACTCTACAGATACGACCTAGCTAGCTCATATATTGAAGTCCACTCCTTGGGAACTCATGCATTTTACAAAATTCTAAACAATGGAGATAAATTGATAGTCCAAGGAACTACTTCAGTAGAATCAACCACCACTTCTGGAACCTTTGCAACTAGCCTTGATGTATTCATCCTTGAATATGAAACAAGTGCCATCAAAGTCTTGAAGACTGTCAGTCTAACTGGACAAACTGAACTATCATTGACTAACTCTGAAAGTAAAATCGTTGTGTTTGCTTCACCTGAAATGAGTAAATGTGGGTGGTCAAGCTATTCAGCAGCTGATAGCAAAAATATACCCCATGCTTATCACATTGACCTATACCAATGATAAAGTTACTGCCTTGAACTGGGGAACTGATGGTGATCGCTTTGTTGCCACTTTCTAAGGAATTGACCCCTTATCAGCTATTGACTTTAAGTGATAACTTCATCTGTATCAGCAATGCTACGAACTATGACAGTAATTTCCCTGACTCAAAACCAATAGAAATAGTGTTATCAATTCATTGTTTAAAATGTTGTCTTCTTAAGAAATCAGAGATATTGATGGAACAGATACAGCTGTTTAAGGAGAGTTATTAGATTTTCTTGAATTAATTATTGACGTTTCATCTCCAATCACTTGTAAAGCTTTGGTCTTTCTGGGTTCTGGATTTTTACAATAGTACAGTTATGGAAATATTGATACTTTAAGAAAACCTGTAAAAGCAGTAACATCCTTCATCTCATATGTTGAACCAGATACTTCTGCTGGAGCAATCACTACTTCTACTGAGGATTTCTTCTGGACCTATCAAAATGTAGCTGCAACAAATACTAAATTCACCTTTGTCAACTACAGATAAGGTGCAACTGATAATATCTAAACGAAATAATTTGATAAAACTGGAGAGACATGGACTGTTCAGTACTAAGAGGCCAACTGTAAAATCATAACAGAAGTAACTCCCAAATACGAAGTTCTAGGATACAACTCACAAACCAATATTTTTGAGTCTAAAAGTGTCATTACAGATCTTTTTACTACTAACAGTATTACAGTTAGTGGTACTACTATCTGGTAAATCAGTTCAGATTGTACTAGGTTAAGGATAGACTAACATATCTTCCTTCTTGCTAGCGGAACTTACACAAAAGTCACTCTCCCAACTAACCTTGTGATTTAAGACACAGACTCTGAAATAAACTATGTCCTAAGTACAGATGCCGCTTCTACTATCTGGAAATACGACTCAGCCACAAGTAACTTTGTTGTTTTTGGTACTCCATCATCACCTGTAATCACTGCAGTAAAATAAATAGTTATAGCACTCAAATAGTTATCTCTGGAACCAATGCTACCTCAGCTTGGGTTCGATCTATCAAAGACAATACTGGAACACTTCAAGAATGTCTTTCTTGGTCTTTTACTAACTATCTTTCTCAACCAAAAGTTTATTTTTCTCCTTAACTCACAAAAGTCGTAGTGTCTTTGGAAAATAAACTCTATCTAATGGAACAGTTTAGACTAAAGCAAATCTCATGGCATCTATAGTATTCTGACTGCACTAAATTAACTATCACCTTCCCTGTCTCAGTTGTCAGAGATTATAGAACATATTTTCGTGTATCTTGGAGAATCTTTTTGGTATTTTAGAGATACATTTACTTCTGTTTCAAAAAGATAAACTGTTTACTTCATCTCTCAAAATTAATTTCCTATCCTTTCTTTAGAAAAATATATTATAACTGTCCAAGACACTACGCTTGTAAAATCATTTCTCCAAACAACTAGTGCTGGAAAATTGTATATCTTTACTGAAGTTGTCCTCACCGCTTCAACTCCAAACACAAGACAAGTGACTGTCTAATAAATTCAACAGTAAACTAGCTAAGATCAACAGTGATGACTCTATCTAGTTGAAAGCATAAATCTAAAATGGAAAAATAATTATATGTCCTCCTGGCTGTAATACCTGCCAATGTACTTCCTGTATAGACGGATATGTTCATGATTCAGATACATCCTCTTGTATTCCGTGTAAATTAGGGTGTACAGGATGTTAATTTTTTCAGGTTCTTGTTATGGCTGTTTTCAAGGGTCGTTTTATGATTCTTTTGGTTAAACAACTTGTAAGGCATGTAGCGACAATTGTATTTCATGTATGTTTGCATCAAATGTTTGCACAACCTGCAAACCAGGATACTTCAATCCTGGCTTCAGTAAAGATTTATCAAATAGTACCAATAGTACCAATAGTACCAATAGTACCAATAGTACCAATAGTACCAATAGTACTAATAGCTCTAATACAACATGTTTGCCCTGTTCACAAGACTGTTTCTAATGCAATGATGCAAATACTTGTTTTGTCTGTAATAAAGGTTTTACTTTGGTTAATGGAGCCTGCAGAGGATGTTCTCTTGATTGTACTGACTGTAATCCAGCTGATATTAGATAATGTACAGTCTGTGCAAAAGGTCTTTACCTTGATTCGAATAGTAAATGTAAAACTTGTCCTGATAAGTGTCTGGAATGTAATGCCAACAAATGCGGTACTTGCGTCTCTGGCTACAAACCCAATGATGTTGGCCTTTGCATTCAAGATTGTCAACTACCATGTCTTAATTGTTCAGATACTAACTCTTCTTTCTGCACTGAGTGTTCAAATGCAGCAACTCTTAACAATGATACAGAACATGTACTATTGATCTTACTTGTAACTCTGATAAGTCTTGTCTTGACTGTGGACAAGGTCTCAAACATTATCTTTTCAAGAATCAGATGGGGCTACTTGTGTATAATGTCCTGAGTTGACAGCTAACTGCCTTCAATGTCAATATCCCTCTGCTTTCAAATGCGCAATTTGTGCTTATGGGTATTATAGAACAGACTCAGGAACTTGTTCAGCCTGTTTAGCTAAATGTACTTCTTGTAAAAGTGAAAGAGTATGTACAGGTTGTGTAACTGGCTACACTCTAATGGAAGGAGATTCTTTAGGAACCTGCCTTGCCTGTAATGCACCTTGTGCTACTTGTTATGGCTCACCTGACTACTGTACTTCTTGCGTTTCAGGCTACTTCAGAAGAATATGGAAATGTCAGAACAACAATTATTTCACTTTCAAATTCACAGTTAATGGCTAAATTCTCACTATTCTAGCAAATGTTGATGTTATTAAAGCTGGTCTTCTCCAACTTATGAATCTCGATCCAACAAAAACTGAAGCCATCATTTTTGAAGCATTCTAAGAAGGATCAACAGTTATCACTGGATCTGGCTAAACTGGAGGAACTGATCCTGCAGCTGATGCAGCCAATTTAGCCTCAGGAATTGCTAGTGGAATCCCAGGAGCAGACTACCAAGTTAGTGGAATAGAAATCACAGTTGATGGAGCATCAGTTCCATTCAGTACAGGATAGTAAGCGTCTTCGTCTTCATCTTCATCCAATATTGGCATGATCATAGGCATATCTGTAGGCGTAGTCGTCTGGGTACATTTTTGATAATTTAGTTGTCGTAATCATTGTAGTAGTTTACTGTCTCAAGAAGAACAAAGCAGCCACTGTCAACACTTCTGAATCAATTGAACAACAAAATAATTCTTTTGGAGCATAAAAATAAGTTCACAGCAATGTTATTATCATAGAAAAAGTCAATTGATCTCATACAAGTATCTCATTTATTATCCATTAATATCAAATAGGTTATCATCATCCTATCCTTTCTAAATAATGTCTCCTCAACATATATATTATAACCAATTTACAAGATAAAACCACCTTCAATTTATATCGATAAAATAATCATAATTTTATCATTATTATCAAAACCAACAAAATTATTAAATCAATAGTATGCCAACTTATGCAACGGCTTGTGACGCAACTGTCTCTCAGTCGATACCTTCTTGTCCCTACAACCGTAACCTACGAACCATCACCTCCTCGATCTTAGTTACTGGCATGCTAGCCTTCATGCGACCCTCATGTGCTGGATGAGCTACGACTCGAGGTGCTTTCTCTACGATACTCTTAGATTTTGATGACTTAAATGAAATGCGACGAGTACCATAGAGTTAAATCTCTGGAGGAGGACTGACTTTTTCACTATTCGATCGACGAGATGTCTGACTTGATTGCTTCGATGGCTGAATCGAGAAAAGATCCAACACTTTTGGTTTAAGCTGCGTACGACCCATGTAGTTAATATCTGGTAGTATTTTTTGTTTCGAGCTATGTTTTTTTTATTCTGAAGTTTTCGATCCTCCTCTCCGTTCCAAAGTCCTCTCCTCCTGATTCTGTTTCAAAGCAATCTAATATTCTTTAAGTTGTCTTTCAAATCCTAAATTCGGACACACATTCGACCGACTCCTCCGAACAAAGCTAATACTTTCCTTGAAAACTCAATTATTCTTTTTCATCAGATAGGCAATAACCAAAGTCGACGACTACCTTAATCCAAAAATACCCTCGATATCCCCGCCGCGCAATGGACCAACATACTTCCCCCAACAATTTGTTTTTCAACCACATTGTAAAACTAATCAAAATGTTTCGATATATTTTATGATTTCATATCAAGCAAAGGATACACTATATGTTTTACTGGCGGATCGAAAGCAACATGGTCCATTCCCGAAGCAGCAGTAACAACTAAATTGTTATTGATGTACTGGTTGATATTTTATTTTAGGATATAAAAGTTAGATCGAGAGCGGATTGGATGTCTCCGATGAAGATGTGGTGGGATGACGAAGGATGTGTGTAGATTTTGTGACTTGATTTGTATTATTATTGTTATAGATAGTTGTTTAACATTTTTGTATTATGTAAAATAACTAATATCAAATGGTTATTCAGGCAAGTTATATAGGTATCAATATGTATTGATTTATCTTGTTTTTGTTAGTTTTGATTATATTAACTCTTCTGTCATTTTGAGAATCTATGTTTATTTATTTTAACTATGATAAGATGAAAATAATGCTTATTTGTCATTTAAAACTAATTTATTATTTTAATCTTATCGATCTTGTTCATTAATATTGATTTATAAGTAATCAGTATCTCTTTATTTTAGATATTAAGCATAAAAAAAAGCTGGAGTTTATAAACTACTTTGAGAATTATTAATTTATAAATGAATAGTGACAACTAGTCAGACAACTCTGAAAAAGGATTAAACATTGGGAAGAAATCCCAGGAAAACGTTCCAATACTTCCACCATAGACTCCTTTTGCTATAATAATAAAGTAAAAGAAGGCAGAATACTAACATCTTGGTATACTTTTTAAAATGTAGAGGAGTAACTAAAAAAAATAAGAGACCTAGGTTCTAGGTGTTTTCCAGAACAAAAATGTTAATTTTGTCAAGACAAAAATTAAGAAAACATTCCTGCCAAAAACGCAAGGCTCTAAACCACCGTTTCCATCTCCCAACCTGCAAAAGAAGAGAGCAATTCAAACAAAAAAGAACTCGAGGAAGATGAGAATGGCAAAAAGAAAATCAAACTGTTCTGATTCAGTTCTGGTATGATTTTAAATCTAATAGCTCAATTTGTCTTACAAAACAAATTAAAATTCAATTATTTTTTATGTCTATACAATTGCTGCAAAAACATAGACTAAAAAACAAAAAATCAAATAAGAAGATGATCTTTTTTGAAGAAATACGAAGAAATATCGATCAAATATTCCATTGCAAACAATTCTTTTTCAATAGACTCTCCATACCAGATTAATTATAGATCAAAAACAAACGAAAAAGAAAAAGAAAAAATCATGCTTCTAAAATCGAATTATTCGAATAAATTCTCAATTATTTTATTCCATAAACAAATAAATAGAATTCGTATTTTCCCAGTTCTTATCAGAACTACCTTCGTCATTTCTATTGTTGACGTTTTTATATTTTTTATATAAAACAAAAAAACCACCAAACTAAATGTCAAACTGCTTAAGCAAAATTACTTCTACTACTTCCTTTCAAAATTATATCCAAAATCTCACATCCTTCAACCCTTCATCATTCAATTTCTCTTAACTTCCAATCAAATAATCATAATAGTCACTGTCTTTCTTTATCTAACAATGTATATCGATCTGTATTGTAGTTTAAATCGATCATAACTTCCTCAAATGTCCCAAATATGTCTTCAAATTGAACCGACAACGTTACTATAATTCTATCAGAAATCCTCCCAATATGTGCCTCATCTCTAATTCTCACTCCAACCATCCAGAAGAAATCAAATTTGGTAATGAAAGCAGGACTGATAGGCAATCAAATAGCCACTATTCAAGTTTGAAGTTATCAGTTATACTTCTAGAAGAGAATGAGAGCTTACCCGAAAATGAATTAATCAGTTAGAAATAATTTTATGGTAATACTAAATAAAATAAAAAAGAATCTAAGATATAAAAATTGCAAATATTCAATAAAAAGTTATAAATAACCAAAGACATAAAGATCGTATAAATTAATTAACATAGAGCCAGATAAAATAAATGAAAAATAAAAACTTATCTCTAAAAAGATAACTATCAAACAAATAAAATAAAGATTATTATCATATATCAAAAAGATGGCTTCAAAATGACTATTATACTCATCTTACTCTTAAATAATCATACTTTATCAATCATATTTTAATAATAGTAAAATCCCAACCCCAACCCCAACCCCAACCCCAACCCCAACCCCAACCCCAACCCCAACCCCAACCCCTGTACTCTACTTATTTAAATATTATATAAGATATTTTATTGATTGGTTAATAATCAATAAAATAATTTCTTTGAATTCGACAATATGATGACATTAATACAAATTATTCAAAAATGATATTTTTGATATATCAGTTCAATAATTCGATATTCGTTGAAAAATATAGATGATAAATCATTGACTATATATGCTTTTATAAACTGTGACATTTAATGATTAGCTTTGTCATTGATTATAACAGAAATGAATAATTACTTTACAAGCTAATTACTACAAATTGCTATGCTCGACTAATCCACAGACACATCAGACACTTCCTCATCATCAGTCTCCAGCATGAGTCTTGAATAAGATGGAAATAGAGAAGAAAGAGGACTGCCAATCATTCTTCCAGGACATCTCAATTGGGACACATCACCTATCTCTTAGATAAAACATCTATCCAACTGTAAAAATTATCTAATTTAGTATCAAATCTCAAAAATGACGAAAGAATAAGTCACTCTATCAAGAAAGAACACAATATGCCTCATTTTCGTTTTGTTCCCTTCTCCAAAGGAAATAATTCGAGAGATTAAAAGACCGAATTCAAAATTTTGGAAAAAAATAATAAAATCTAAGTCAATCTCATCAGATCCCAATCCTAAGATCACGTACTATCTATTTTATGAAGCTATAAGACAAAAAATCAAAAAAATAGACATTAAAAGAAAAGATCCTCTCCAAAGAATCATATAACAATCTCCCCTAAAATCAAAAAAATAACTTTGACAATATCTAATGATAATTCAAAAGTCAATGTCTTTTAAACATACTTTTAGTTAATTAATCCGTTTAATTATTATAGTAGCCTTATACTATTTGATATTTGTATTTATAATTGATCAGAATTCCTGTCTAATCTTCTGGAAATTGCTATTTTTCTTAGAATTAAAAGCTGAAGAGCACTTTGCCATAGTTATACTATTACGTGAAATGGAATCAGTCATATAATAGTTGTCAATTCTGTCCACAAAAGGAGTAGGCTCAATTTCCAACCCAGATTTCCAACTCTTACTTGCCACTTTACCATATACACTAGATTAAATATGCTCATATTTCAATAGATAAGGAGCGACACTATAAATTCTCGCTCTTAACTATTAAACACTGTTATAAGGAAGTGAAACTCCACATTATTCAGATAGGGCACGTATAATTTCCCATTGATCTCGAGAATGGCCAGGAGATTCAACCACTTTAAGACCCATCTGTATCCTTCCCTAAGTATTAACTAAATAATATAAGTAAATACCATAAGTTCCACTTCTTTCAGTATAAGCTGAAGCTGGTAAGATAACATCAGCATATTGTGCACCTTGATCTCCATGAGAACCCTAAATAACAGATAAAATTACAATATAAACCACAAAGGAATCTTTGGGAATATCAGATGGCTATATATTATTGTCACAACCCAAAAGGAATATCACCTTCGGTGCTGTAGCTATCGGTTTGAAATCAAGACCAAGTTCAAGTGCATTGATTGTTCCCTGATTTCGATGTAGGACATTGAATCCATTCCATCCAGATTATGAGTTAATAAATTTATAAGTATTAGCCACTTCATGTGCAGAAGCAAGAATAGCCTCACTGTCACTTCTTGTTAAGGCGTCTTGACCGATTATCATCAGAGGCAATTTGGCTGCCTTCAACTCTTCAGCTGCTGGGTGATTTCCTCGAGCCAATTCAGATAAAGTAGAAGCTGAATTGCCCAAATGAGTGTAACTGTAGGTCAGATCAGCAGCTGTACCAATATTCATCACCTTAGTCTTCTTCTTATTGATTGCTTTGAGGATGCGAGAATTTAGTACTGGAGCCTCAGTTCTAGGATTGACACCAACTAGCAAAATAACATCAGCATCTTAGATACTTTCTATTTGAGAATTAAACAAGAAATCAGATCTGAAATTATTGTTTATTTGCAAGGGATCGCTCTGTCTAAATTAATAGTTAAAACTATTAAGAGCATTCAAGAAATCTTTCATTGCTTGGATATTTTATACACTCTAAAATTAACCAATACCACATGCAATATCCTTCCCATCAACTTTATCAATTCTAGATGCGATCATCGACATCACATCTTCCCAACTCTATTCAGCAAAATCTGCACCCTTCCTCAACAATGGCACTCTCAACCTCTGTCTCTTCAAACCATCAAAAGCCTGTCTAGATTTATCAGATAACCATTATTAGTTGATCGCTTCATGAACTCGAGGAGTCACACGCATAATAGTATTGTCCTTATAGTCAATAGTAACATTACTGCCAAGAGAATCCATGAGATCTATTGAATTTTTAGATAACAATTAATATGGACGTGAAGTATATGCAAAAGGACCATTATTCAACGCTCCAACAGGACAGACATCAGCCAAATTACCACTCATCTCCGAAAAAAGCAACTTCTCAATATAAGTAGTAATTTCCGTGGCTCTTCCTCTTCCTGAAGTACCTAGATCATGAAATCCAGCCACTTCCTAACTAAACCGAATACACCTAGTACAATGAATACATCGATTCATATGTGTAACAACAAGCGGTCCAACATTTTTATCCTGCACTGCCCTTTTAAACTAATTATACCTACCCACACTATACCCATAGAAATGGGAATTGTTCTGAAGATCACACTATCCTCCCTGATCGCATATCGGACAATCCAAAGGATGATTCGCTAGCAGAAATTACATGACTGCTCCTCGAGCATGACGGGCGTATTCGCTAGTTGTATGGATTTTCATGGCTGGAGCTACTGAGGAGCAGCAAGATGCGACTGGTTTTGGTGATTTTTAAACCTATACTAGACACATTCTGCAATTGCCAGCTACTTTTAGACGCTAGTGATAGCAAAAACGTGGGATTTAGATGTTGTTTTATTTAGCTGCTTGGAAAATAGACAAGTTGTTATCCACCTGGTAAGGTTTGTTGTTGATAAAGATCTATATTTTCTTAGTAGAAAATGCTCCAAATGGGTTAAAATGGCTACGCAACCAAGATGAACGAAGCAACATACAATGATATATTATATTCAATATCCAATCAATAACATCAAACAAATACAAATATAACTACCAAATTAACTTTTATTTTATCTCTCATCAACATCAATAAAATAAACACTATCAAAAGAACTCAAATAACTTAAATAACCATAAAATTCAAAAAATAGAATAATAATATATAATAACCTTTCAAAAAATTCAAAAAAAATGGACAGAACAACAAACTCCCAACCATTCTCAGACTACAACAACGACACTTTATTCGATTCGAACTACACAACAACATCAAACCAACCATCAACGAATTGGTACACCTAGCAACGTTCCCATTCACGTTCAATTTTATCAAATTGGGGTCTATCACTAGGCGAAATGCCATACTGCCACGACAACTAGCTAACTTTAAGATCAATAGTCGAGTTGATAGCTTTCAGACAGAAAGATCTCCAGTATAGAAACAAAATAAAAGAAGAGATCAATAGTATAAATTACTAAAAATAAAAATATAGAAGTTTTATGTAGCAAGGACATAGAAATTTATAATAATCTAATAGAAAATTAGGTAGAATATAAAATTAGTTGGTTTAGTTGAAAAACAAAACAAAAAAAAAACGACATAAACATAAAAAAATAAAAAGATTAAGATAAAAAAATGATAACAATGCTAAAAACAAAAAATGAACAAATATTACATGACATAAAAAAGAAATAACAAGAAGTCAATCGCATAAAATAACAAATGAAAAAATCAATTGGCTAGAAATCACAAATATTGGCTAAAAATTCATTTGATGTTTTTTAGAATCAAAATAAAAAATATTAGAAATAGGAATTTTAAAAATATGTCTTTTTATTGTAGAGAAATTAGAAATAAAATTAAAGAGTTGTCAAAGAAAATCAAATTTTGAGAGATAAAATATATTAGATTAGATAGTAGTTGCTTAATTTTAATTAATGGATTGATAAATAACTTTTTGGAGAAGATGGGAATAAAGATCAATATAAGAGGAAATCTAGGTTTCCGATTAATCATAATTTTTTGTTCAAAAAGGAATGTTTAGTTTAGGAATTTAGAATCTTGATGTAGACTTCTAAAGATGGAATTATTCAACTTAGAGATATCAATCGGATTAATTATAAAAAAATTAGAAGTTCAGAATGTCTGCCACTTAGAGATCAACCTGACCTCAATTTCAAAAAAAAGAATAGTACGAAAGATATCAAAAATTAGTATTAAACATAAAAGAAAAATTAAGATAATTAATAACTTAATAATAAAAATATAAAAGGTATCAAAAGATCATAGTAACTCTTCAAAAATACACCTACTTCTAGAAAACCACAAAAATAAGAATCAAAATCATAAAAAATGATAAAAATAACAAAAGGTACTTCAAAAAAAATATAACAAAAACAATAAAGACAAGTTGCTCTTTAGCATTCATAGCTGCCATTCGAAGACACCCTTCTTTCAGATGTAGCAGATGGCTAAAATCAAGACAACTCGATTGTTTCACATATCTAGGTTGATAAATTAGGTAAAAATCGATTCGATAAATGGGATATCCTATACCAAGATGACTAATGATCACTTTATGTTTGATTCTATCAAAGAAAATTGATAATTATCAGCTAGACTTAATATAAATAATCAACTATAAAAGTTATTTATATAATATTCAATTTGTTGAACTCATTATAAGTATCTAAGATAGTTAGAATGAACATCTTTTCACTATGAAATAAAAAATAGACTTAACATTTATTTGACTATGATACAATTCGATATAAAAATTCAAAAAAAAACACTTTCTAATATTATAAAAAATATAAAGTAATGTAAACAACCTCAATCTATCAACTCTACATCCTCCCGCTTCATTTCCAATCAATAAGTTTCCACCACAGTTCAAATTACATCATAAAAATATCCCCCAACCAAACCAAAAACATAAAAATGGGCATCATAAAACCATAACTCATGAACAAACCTCGCTCAATCGATCGAAACAACGGCAACACCTACGGCATAGGCAGCCAACTCCAAAACAACAAGCTAATCTCAGAGAGGTACAATATCTATGATACAGATAGATTCCAAATAAACTTCAATGACCAATAAATCTACTTCACCACCGGCCTCATAATCCAAACAACAACAACCCACCCAAATATCATCATCAACTTCTAACTCCACAAAATCAACGGCATCCCCCACCCCTTCTAACCACAAGAACCAACAAACACCCAAGAATAAAAAGTAGCAAAAGAACATCTCACATTCTAATTGAACTAAAATATATAATTGAAATAATACAACTATCGTAAACTTATCTTCAGCAAATGTTAGTATATCTCATTTGTCGATGTTGCCATCATGGCGCATAGAATTGGCAAAAATGTAGAGAAATAGTATGTATATGATGGATATGATTTTGTTGAGAAGAAAGTTTAGTGTTGTTTGTGGAATCAAGAGAAATAAAGTCGAGATGTTTTTATTAGAAATTTGTATCATATACTAATCGAAGATAAATTGAGATGCTATGCAAGAATGAGTAGAATATTGAAATAAAAAATAAAATTATATAAATAAAGATCAAAAAAAATAAACAACAAAAATTTCTAACAAAAATGGATAAAATCATAAATCCACAACTTGTCCCACATAAAAATCATCTCATAAATAAACGATAGCATATAATCATCAATCCCACTAAAAAAACAATCAAAATCATCTATAATGCAACTATGCTAGCACTACGACTGCACAATTTAGCATCTCCCAGCATGCATCCGCTAATAATCAAGCATGATATAAATCAATACCAGAGCCCTGTTCGTCAGATGCATTCAAATAATATCGAGCTATTCTGAAAGGATTGGCAAAGATATTTCTTTGCATTAGAAAAGACGAGTAGAGGAGTATATCGGTATCGGCAAGTATAGTCAAAATTTTATCATTGATAATCAAATCGAATAATAAGAATTTTGGGATTATAAATAAAAAATCAATCATTTGCTAGGAAATATGGGCAATCACTGTCAACTGGAAAGCCAACAACCTCTCATGATCGTCTCCGAGGAGTTACTAGAAGGATAACCTGTAGATCTATACAAAACAGTCAATATCTTAATCCATGGATTCGAAGGCAACGAATTCGATCTCTCTAAAATAAAAAGCTACCTCAATATGTACCTAGGATTCAATAATTTTTATTCGATTAAAAGTATAACAAAAGGAACCAACTAAAGTATCAGCAGTTTAGGATAAACAGCAGGTCTATAACTCAGTTCCTACCTCATGTCACACACAATGATCCAACATGTAAACATTATTGCCTTCTCACTGGGTGGCGTCATCGCTAGAGCAATGCTCAAACATATCGAACCCTATCACTATAAATTGAATTTGCTACTTACTCTTGGATCTCCTCATCTCGGCACCCATGAAATCGAAAGTTGCTTGGTTAGAATGGGCATGTTCTGCATGTAAAAGGTATCTAAAGCATAATCTATAAAATAGTTAAATAGCTAAGATAAATCTTATTTATTAGAATTGTCTAGATGTAATCTCCGACAGCACTTCAAGTATATCATATTAGTCGGCAACCATCAAGACGAATACGTTCCTATATACTCCTCTCTATGCAACTACCAAGGATAAAACGAACAAATACTCGAACTAAACTAAAATTTTAACAAGCAAGTGGGTAAAATAGTAAGATGCAGCGTGAAGATGGACCTAAAAGAATCTCTAATGGACAAAATAACTCAAAGAAGAGCCCATATAAGTTTACTATAAGATGACAGTTTCATAAGAATGCTCATAGTGCGATTTGAATTCTACCTCACACATACCAAACCTATCAATTGATCATATCATTTATATCATTTAATATCTATGATGAAACTCTTCAACAGAATTCAACACCAATTCAGTAAATCTTATGACTTGGCAGTCATCGGAGGCGGACCCGGAGGTATCCATCCATCTAGATAGGCTACGTTGCTGCCATCAAAGCCGCACAACTCGGAATCAACACAGTCTGCATCTAGAAAAGAGGTGCTCTCGGAGGAACCTGTCTCAATGTGGGCTGCATCCCCTCTAAAGCACTCTTAAATATCTCACATAAATATCACGAAGCCAGCCACGAATTCAAATCTTTTGGGATCAACGTCAATAGTATGAGTCTTGATTGGAAAAAAACACAATAGAATAAAAGCGGTGTAGTACTATCTCTTACAAGAGGAGTAGAAGGACTATTCAAAAAAAATAAAGTTACTTATATGAAAGGAAACGGATCCTTTGTTGATGCAAAAACCATGTAAATCTTATCAAATATAGTCAAGTAGATGGATTAGATGGATCTAAAGAAACAATCACAGCCAATAAAACCATTATTGCTACTGGCAGTGATGCAACTAGCTTTCCAGGTTTGCCATTCGATTAAAAAATAATAGTCAGCTCTACAGGTGCTCTCTAACTACCAAAAGTTCCAAAAGATTTGATCGTAATTGGAGGAGGAGTCATTGGTCTTGAGATGGCTTCAGTTTATCAAAGATTTGGTACTAATGTCATTGTAGTCGAATATCTTGATTAAATCGTTCCATCACTTGATAAGTAATTAGCAAAATCATTCAATAAAGTCCTAACTAAACAAGGAATCAAAATCATGACCTCACATAAAGTTCTTAGTGGTAAAAATCATGGAACATATGCTTAAGTTACCATCCAACCTGTCAAAGGAGGACCTGAACAAGTACTTAAAGCTGATCATGTCTTAGTAGCTACAGGAAGAAAACCTTTCACATAATCTCTTGGATTAGAAAAAGCTGGAGTCAAAATGGACGATAAAGGAAGAGTCATTGTCAACGATTAATTATAAACAAATGTTACCAATATCATGGGAATCGGTGATGTCGTTAGAGGTCCTATGCTTGCCCATAAAGCCTAAGATTAAGGTATCTTTGCAGCATAAAAAATCTCAGGAAAGCATCCACATATTAACTACAATGCCATTCCTGGAGTTATTTACACTTATCCAGAAGTAGCCAGCGTCGGATACACAGAATAATAACTCAAAGCAAAAAGTAAACCAACTTTAACCAAGATATCGAATACAATAAAGGATCTTTCCCATTCTTGGCCAATTCAAGAGCAAAAGCCATCTCTAATACTGATGGAATGGTCAAAATTCTTGCATAAAAGAAGACAGATCGACTACTAGGAGCCCATATCATGGGTCCAGGTGCAGGATAGATGATCTCTGAAGCAGTTATTGGTATTTAGTATGGAGCCAGTTCATAAGATTTGGCCCGAGCCTGCCACGCCCATCCCACCCTTTCATAAGCCTTCAAGGAAGCATGCATGGCCTGCCACAGCAAACCAATTCATTTCTGATGATCATAAGGTTATATATGCTTTAGATTGTTAACCTAAATATCAATTTTGATAGTTTTTTTGCTATTAATCTCAAATTTGTTGCTTTTATGATCGTATTTTATCTAGTTGAATTGATTATACCCAAAAAATAATAAAATAAAGGGGTTGGGGTTGGGGTTGGGGTTGGGGTTGGGGTTGGGGTTGGGGTTGGGGTTGGGGTTGGGGTTGGGGTTGGGGTTGGGGTTGGG
>CAXIUT010000285.1:0-12755 GCA_964035545.1 Bugula neritina | reverse complement strand
CCCAACCCCAACCCCAACCCCAACCCCAACCCCAACCCCAACCCCAACCCCAACCCCAACCCCAACCCCAACCCCAACCCCAACCCCTAATAGGTTAAAATATTAAAGTTAAATAAATTTTTCTTTTTATTTCTATAAAAGATAATTAATCATCCATGAACTAGTGACTCAATAGTTTCTACTTTGATTATTTCTGTTATCAGTGACTTATTTGTTCTTCTTTTGATCTTTTCTTTCAGTAATAACAAATTTATTCTCATAAAAAAGATATTACCTCATTTTTTTTTTGCATTGAATATATTTTCTTTTTCTTTTTCCAATAAAATATTCAATGTTTTTGTTAGCATAAGGCTATAATTACTTCAATGATGCTAATATTGATAAATAATTAGGGATATACTATCATAATTCGGACAACTTTTTTGAATATTAGATCATGTTTTTTTATAAAATCTCATCTTCTTTGATTAAATGAAAGAATTATTTTTAATTTTAGTACTTTATCAGTAATAAGAGTTTTTAGATAGTATAATAACGTTATTAACTTGGTCGCAAGTAGAAAGACCACTTATAATACTGAATGGATATAAAATAATTATTTTATTGATAAAAATATTTTTTACCAAACTAAAAAAGAAGCTCTGATAGTTCTTATCCTGCTATTTTCAGTTTTTAAAGATTAAACTTGATTTATAATTATTATTTTTATTAAATACTTCTTTGATAGATATCTTTAATTAAAAAATATCTAAATTTGTATGGGAATAAGAATTTTTAGCATTAATTGATTGATAACTGTTAATATTTTTCTTTTTAATATTCTATTTAGAAAATATTTTTAGAAGAATACCCATTTTAATTATGTCTAAGTATTTATTTGATTAATGAATTGACACAATATTTAGATTACAGTCTTTCCATTGTATCTGGACTGAATGATGATTTTTATAATAATCATAGCTGTAATGCCTTCTTTGTGATAATATTGCAACTATTGTCAATTTTACTTGTAGAAATCTGACTGTAAAAAAGAAGTGTCAGGAAAAGATGAATTAAAATATGTATTCTCTGTGGAAATATGCTACTTAAAGATTATAACTTGATATTGAAACTAAAAAATCTCGAACAGGCTTCCAGGGTAAAGTTTTTATTGAAAAAACTCTCCTAAAAAAAATCAATATCCCAAAAAGTGATAATGAAATCATCTATTTTTACATTTTTAATTAGAGAAACTACATTATGACTTGTAGATCATTAAAATAAAATTATCTTTTAACTCTATTCATATTTAAGATCATAATTCAACTCACTAAAATGTATATTCGACCCCAACCCCAACCCAACCCAACCCCAACCCCAACCCCAACCCCAACCCCAACCCCAACCCCAACCCCTCTATTCGATAAAGATCTATATCCTTTCTAGCTTATTGAATTTAAACTATATTTAAAGTATTATTCAGATCAAGATGTATCTACTGACAAATCCAAGTAGAGATCCCAATCTCTATTCGATAAACATCTATATCCTTTCTAGCTTATTGAATTTTAAACTATATCAGTATTAATCTACACAGCTATAAAGATTTGAGCTTCAACCACTAAACCTTTGACAGTACTCGACACTCTTCATCTCCAATTTTATTGTTGTCTATTTTATAAGGTTTTACTCAGAGACACTTGTTCAAGTTTGCTCCAACCCGAATGAATCAAATCGTGACACCCTCTCAAGTTAATTTTATTACTTCCTATTGTTAATATACTAGTACTCAAATAAAATCTTCTCAAATTCTTCCAACTGGTCTTGGTCAGATGTTTGCAGCCTTTATCATTGATGTTGTTGTTGGCTAAATCATATTTTTTTTACAAAGGTCCATGAACTACAAATACGCCCAAGAGTTTTTCGATATTTCTCTGCAGCCCTTTTCTCCGACATTGTTTCCTTCTACTTTAATCCCTTCTAACATAAATAAAGTCTTTGAATATTCTCAAAATTAGACAGTGTTAGATGCTTGCATCCTTCAAGTTTGATGTT
The DNA here is from genome assembly GCA_964035545.1 of Bugula neritina. Taxonomy (NCBI): domain Eukaryota; kingdom Metazoa; phylum Bryozoa; class Gymnolaemata; order Cheilostomatida; family Bugulidae; genus Bugula; species Bugula neritina. Next base: position 10,721 of record CAXIUT010000285.1, on the reverse strand, counting down.
CTTATATTCTTTGTGGCAACAATATTACAAAAGTTGAACTAAATGAAATGAAAAATAAAAGTTTCGTTTTCTTTCTACTTAATCAGCTAAAACAGTTCTTTGATCGATTTAGTTTAAATACTCAAAAAACCTACATCAGAAAAGATAGACTAAAGTCATAGTTGTGCATAACTTGCTGATATTCAATTCCCTACATTCTCCTTTAAAATGCCTATACACAAAGACTCTCAAGACTACTTCGATTACTCATCCTTATTATTACAATCAATAAGCTTACATTAATATAAAAGGTTATTTATCAATAATATTCATTTAATTGATAAAAAAATGACTAAAGATAGTTATGATAAAGAAAATAAAGGCGATAATCAATTTATATCCCATTTGTAGTACTTAATTTCCCCTTTAAGACGAGACAAATAGGAATATCCAACTTTACCAATTTTATTGTTCCCTAAATAACAAATAAAGATACAAAATCTAAAAGTTTTCATCTTATTCCATTCATTAACTTGAGCCAAGTACATACATCCCTGCTCCCTGATGTTATTATCACCTATTTAAAATATAAAAATACTCATCCAAAGTTATTTCAGATTGATCCATCCAGATTCTTTCCCGAAATGTTTGCATCCCTTATTTCCTACCTTATTATAAGCTATTTAACAACACTTATACGAATATAGATCTAGTTCATAGATTCCCTCTGAGCTGCCTTGGTGAGATATTTCACTCCTTTTTATCCTATATTGTTCCAACCTATTTAAAAAAAAGCTATACTTAATCTAAGCTCTGATAATATTTTCCATTCTACAGCTTTCGATAATTGCTTACAACCTTTATCTTGAATATTATTTTAGTCTATTTCAGATAAAAAGTTACCAATGTCAAGTTTGACCAAGTTAGACCACCTTGCATTTGAAACAAGATGCTTACATCCAATATTGCCCATTGAGTTGACCCCTTTTTTATGAATTAATTACAGAAATTGACTTTTAGTAGAACTGCCTATTCATAGTTTTATTCATTCTAGTTGATAGTTTTGATAATTTATTGAATTTATTCTGAAACAATAGATAAACCAACTTCATTAATGAAAAATAACTAAGGTTGTATTAGTGAATGATGAGTTTATCATCCTTACAAACCCTGAACTTATTGTCTTATTCAAGGATTTACACCCAGTTACGAGGCTAGCCATTTGATTCAGTCATACTTGAATAAATGTATTTGATTTAATATTACTACAATTAGAGTTTAACTAGGATTTTATAGTTTAGTACATCGTATTTGATCAGAATATGACAGTTAAATATTAACAAAGTAATAATCAAAAGAATAAGAATTATGTTGTTTGTTCAAATTATTATGGAAATTTCATCATAAATAATTGTTTAAAAAAATATAGACTTTTTATTAAATTTCTAAAGTCTATTATTCTATTTCTCATACAAATTATAAACTATTCGTATAATAATACGAGGTTTGATCAAATGTTTTGAATAATATCTATTTTATACTTTTCAAAAAATAACTGATAAATTTAAAAAGCTTTATTTGTAATAAATTTGTAAAATTATCAATAAAGAAATTTAAACATCAAATCATTGTAAATAGCAATTCAATCTCATATTAATATCTTAGTTATTCTCTAAATGAATAAATATCTACTTCTTACATCGCTCATCTTACTAGCTTTATCAGTTCCCATTGAAGATTAAGTTACACTATCAATCGCAGGGTATTCTCACAAGTGGTACTCTGGCTATCTTAATTTCTCCTAAAGTTCTTTTCATTATGTCTTTTTTGACTCACAAAATTTTCCAGAAAAAGATCCTGTTATTCTCTGGCTCAACGGAGGTCCCGGCTGTTCCAGTCTACTTGGAATGGTTTACGAAAATGGACCATTTTTCTTTGTCTAAAATACAACATTTTTCAAAATCAATTAATATGCCTGGAACATGAATGCAAACCTTCTTTACATATCTTCTCCTGGAAATGTAGGATTTAGTAAATCTACTCGTAAAGGAGAAATAAATGATGGAACTACTGCTGAAGATAACTATAATGCTTTGATTTCTTTTTTCAAAAAATTTCCAAACCTCCTAAACAATGAATTCTTTCTTGCTGGATCAGGCTATGCAGGAGTATACCTCCCTTATCTTGCCAACTAAATCATCAAAAAGAATAAGTAATCAGAAGTTTAACTAAAAATCAACTTGAAAGGCATGATGGTTAACAATGCCTGCACTGATCCTCGTGAATGTTACCAATCAGCAGTATAAAGTAGTGATTCTTGTAGATCGATTTACACTTATGAGAATCTTTACATCCATGGATTTTACTCTTAACAATTGTTTAATTCGATTAAATCTGAATGTTAAAAAAAAGATTATTTGTAACCTTCTTGCTATTATATTCGACAAGCTGCAGATAAACAATTTAATCAAAGTAACAGTAGTCTTCTAAATTTATATTCAAAGTGTTTCTAGGTGTCAAATAGTAAAGAGATTTTATCTTAGACTAATTAGCAATGCTAAGACAGGATAGGTATGATCCAATTTTTTAATACTTTTGATATTCAAAGGGCTTTACATGTAAATTATAAAACTTTTGAACCTTGTAATCAAGAAGTAAAGAAAAATTACAAAATGTTTACAAATTCTAGCTATTGGATTTATCCTTTACTAATTAAAGAAAATATACGATTATGGGTTACATCTGGAGATGTGGATGGTAGTGTTCCGATTACTGGTACTCTTGCCTGGCTTACTCGTCTGGTTGATGAATTATAACTTTAAACTGAAATAGAATGGAGATAGTGGTGGAAAGTTGGAAATAAAAAAGGTGAAGATCAAGTTGGAGGAATGTTTTGGAAGGTAAAAGGATTAACCTTTGCCTCAGTACGAGGAGCTGGATTTATGATGGCAAAAGATAAAAGAAGGGAAGTCTCAGTTATTGTAAATTGTTTTTTGAAATAGAGATACTTACCTTGATAGACTGACCTGATGCTAAATCAATATTTAACATATTTATTCTTTTAGGATCAATAAAAAATAAGAAGTTTAAATTCCTTAAAATATTTTTTTTGAAGAACCCTACAACTTCTTTAAAGAGATAAAATAAGAAGTTGAAAAATAAAATCAGTATTTATTTCTAATTTTGAATATATTCCCAACCCCAACCCCAACCCCAACCCCAACCCCAACCCCAACCCCAACCCCAACCCCAACCCCAACCCCAACCCCTTTAATGATTTTATTTTTTATTTAAAATCAATAATATGGATATAATTTATTGAATATTCAAAAAGATGAACCATTTAAAACCAGAACATTAAATCAAAATTACCTTTATTGAAAGCCCACTTAGTGAAGTTTAAACTAAATTACTCAATAATAAACTCAACAACGATATCATGATTGGCAATTAATCAGAAGGAGATAAATTTCATGAGATCAGTAAAAGGTTAGAGTCTAATATTAAAAAGATACAAGCTATTTAAAATAAGCAAAATAGTACAGAAACAAAGTAGACAATGAATTTTAAACTTTTAAAGAAAAAAATAGCCAAAAAAGATGAAGTAAGTCAAGAAAAAATGATCACAAGTCAGACTCTTGAACAATCAAAATACTTAACTCCTAACAAAAATACAAATAATTACCTTCAGCCTTCTTCAAACAATAAATTTAAATCCAATTAAAGAAAAAATAATACATCTAACTATGGAACTATATCTCTTGAATCTTGTATGAGGGAGATAAATTCCTTGAAAAAAACAGTAAAATAACTAAAATAAGCCTGTTTTCAAAGTTAAGAACATCCGAGACACAAGATATTATCTCAGACTAGATACCAAAAAGATAAAAATATCTATTTGGAAAACTCTGCTTCTAGATATAATTATACCAACTATCGAGATTTGTCACAAGGAAGACAAAACTATTCAAATGAGAAACACTATAGTGATAAGAAATTCAATTGGGTGAGAAATAGTAAAATTCAAGCGTTTACAATCGATACAAATTAAGGTTTTGGAACCCAACCCCAACCCCAACCCCAACCCCAACCCCAACCCCAACCCCAACCCCAACCCCAACCCCAACCCCAACCCCAACCCCAACCCCAACCCCAACCCCAACCCCAACCCCAACCCCAACCCCGTTAAATATAAATTTAAAATTAAATAATCTTACTTTTCAATAATAACAAAATCATAGTTATTAAATGATGAACTAAATATTCTCGAAGAAAAAAGTCTAAACTAACAAAAAAGCTTCTTATCTCAATAATAATTCCAATCAGAAAGGTGAATCTTCACCTGTTCTTACTAAAAGATCACCTTCAAAGAATGTCAAAGATAATAAAAATCAAAGAATAGACCGTTTAATCGATAATATTTACGAAAAGCATGAAGAAATGAAAAAACACATTGAAATGTTACGTAAAGAGAAAGAGAAAAAAGAAGATGAAGAGTTTTCTAGATTAATTTTTTCTCCTAAAGTGTCGAATTCTCCAAGATATAAAATCAAAAGTACTTTTTGGTAGAGACAAACAGCTTCGTACATCTTCCTTTATCAAGAACACAAGAAAAATAAGAGTTTTGTAAGACAATGAAACTTGAAAAGAAAAAATAGGAAACTAAATAATGCCCATTTAAACCTGATATAGTATCAAAAAAATATTCAGAAAAGTTACTCAAGGATAGATAAAGAAAAAATTAAAACAAGAACGATTTTTCTGAAAAAAAAATAGATGGAAATATCAAAATGACATAGGTTAATTTTTTTAATCGAAGATCTCAAAAAAAGTAAAAAAGAAAATCAACTCAAGATGTTTACTCCCTTTCTGCAACAAAAATTGTTTTAAAAAGCGAACTAAAAAGATTAAAACTACCATGATTTTTAATATTTTTTTAACATTTCAATCTTTCACTATGGAAGCTAAGTTCTACCGAAAATCTTCCTTTTTTAAACTTCAATAATTCTAGTTTGTGAAAAATTGATTTATTGAATAACTCTCGATATAAATTGATTAGATAATAGAACATATCTAATTATCATTTTATTGTATTACGTCATGGACAGATTACAAAAAATTCAAGGAGATTTAGGACAACCAAAACTCAGGTATACCACTGATAAAGGGTGTCTCACCATGGAACAACGCAAGTTCTATGAGGAAAATGGCTACCTCGTTATTCGAGACTTCCTCAAGCATGATAAAATCGATCAATGGGTGACCCGTTTCAAAGAGTTTTGCAACAAAGAAAAACCTCCGTAAGTTATATTTAATCTAGTTTACCAGGAATGCAAATTGTACGTGATATCTCACTTGCCAAGAAAAACAAAGAATACAAAGATTTAATTGGAGAACAAAATATCACAAAGATCCAAGACTTCCAGTTCGATGATATCCTTCAAACTTACTGCACAAATGAAGATATTTTCCCTTACTTGAAAAGCTTCTGTGGAAATAACATCAAGTCTGTTCATACTATGTTTATCAATAAACCTCCAAATATGGGAGTCAGCTCAAGACATCCTTACCATCAAGACTTAGCTTATTTCCCCTTCGGTCCTGCTGATAACATTGTGGCTGCCTGGGCTGCTCTTCAAGACAGTACAGTATAAAATGGAAGTCTACATGTTTTCCCCAAAACTCATCTTGGACGTTTCTATGAGCACTCTTACCCTGATGATGGAGAAGTTAATAAAGCATACTTTGGAATTAAAGAACATGAAAAGTTTTCAGGAGAAAAGATCGATCTTATTATGAAGAAGGGCGATATCGTATTTTTCCACCCCCTTTTGATTCATGGCTCAGGAATCAACAGATCTCAAGGTTTCAGAAAATCTATGTGTTGCCATTTCGCTTCAGCTGAATGCAAGTATGTGCCAATTGAAGGAACAGTTCAGGAATTAGTGGCCAAATAGGTGATGACTTATGCTAAAAAGAAATTCCCTCATGTCCAGGACTACCATTCCATCTGGAAGTTCAAGTCAGCCCTAGTTCATGGTGAGTAAATCGAAGGAGGACTCTGATTATCATCCCTCAATAATCTTATTCGAAAAAATACATCTAACTTTGACTTAAAATCTTTAAAATATCAAAAAAATAACTTATATGATTTGAAATAAATTAAACAATTTTGAAATTACTAGATTTAATTGCTAAATAATACTAATTTCAAAATAATATCTGTTGACACCTTCTTTCTAAATGATTAATATAAATAGTAAAATCGCTAAATATCTTGTCTTTCAATTGAGAAACCTCTCTTACCTGATTTAGAATCTTTTCAAACCTTTCTAGTATTTTATTGAGGTCAGATTCCAGGATTATCATTTCCATATTTAAACTAAATTAATCTGATTTCTCTCAAAAAGAAGATAAATTTTGTTTTAATTTCTTTGCTCATTTTGAATAGTTATTCAAATTACAGAATATACTCTTTCAATTAAAAAAATATGTAAAAAAGATTATGGTAAGTTCAAAAAATATTGATAGATTATTAATACTTTTCAATCTAAAACTAACTAGTAAACTCTAATGGTTCGAATAGCATTAATAAATATTCAAACTTATCATATTCTTAAGTCAAAAAGATCATTCAAAAATAACAATCCGATCTTGAAAGTCTTAATTATTAGCCAAATCAACGATTATTTGATCGACTAACCTGATTTATGTGTCGTTAGCAAAGTATTAAATCTGGAAAACTTTAGCTATGCATATTTTTCTAAGTTTTTTGATAGTATTTATTTATTAATTATAAATATAGTCAATCTAGTGTTTCAAATCATGACTGAACTTTACATTTATAATAAAGTCATTAGCTCTCTATTCTTTTATATTATTGATTTTAAATTAGGAACAGATTTCTCCATATTTACATTCATATGGAGTGATTCTTTCTAAACTTTTAGATCACGCATCAAGCGAAGAGTCTCAAGAGTCTACCCTGCTCTATTAACTCCTCGGAATATCACATTTTTATCCTTTCTTGAATCAAATTATTCTTCTCCAAGTTGTTTTACGTATTCACACTGATTTTCTAACAATTTAATCTAGTAGATCTTGCCAGCAGTATCTGTTAGATATAAAGTTGACAAGAAAAATATCTATCTGTTATCATGCTAAAGTTATGGAATGATTATCTGTCTCAATTTTTAATTTCCTACAGCCATACTGATACTCATAAGATAATGTGAATAAAGTTCATTATAGATATGCAGTTGATTTCCTTCTGTAATGGTATAGACAAGAGGCGATCGCTTTGGCAATTCAAATGATATTATCTTTTAGTCTTAGCTCTCTAACCTCTGTCGTATTTCATTATTTTGCATTATTATGATTCCTATTGATGTATTTATGTAAAAACTTGGTTAAAATATAAGTACCTATCACCTCTGCGCTTTATTGTATGGGCTTTCAGAGATTTTCTTTGAACAAGATGACGTAATTATGTTACACTTGTTGGTTTAAGTGCTTGATAATCCTTTTTATCTTCTTCAATATTCCATTTAACTATTTTTCCGCTACTATCAAGACTAATAAATTCAGATCTTTATTCATAGAGAAGACTGACGATTGGATACTAACTTATAAAAGGAGAAAACTTTTCCAAATGATGTGTACAATATGAAGGTAATTCAAAGTTTGTTGTATTAGTATATTATTTGATTTGATGATAAAGACGACTACTTTTGTTATTCTATCCATTCCAGAGCATTAGATATCCATTTTTCATCCCCGCAATCAAACTTTTCCCAATCATCAAGACAGATTATATTTACCCTTATGCAATGTATAATTTTTAACCGATTACAATTAAATCAAGATGAAATTATTCAGATCTGTAGATGAAAATAGGATAAGGACATTTAATAAAGGCTTTAAAGGTGGGTCTGAAAGCAAGGAGAAAAATAGGTGGCTCTGAGATAGTATTAGTAGGTTGGATAAGTTCTTCAATAATAGGAGATATCTTCAAGATGAACTGATCAAAAAGATGTTAAGTATCACTAGTTTGTATCTTATTGATGTCAGTTGAATAATCTTGAGGACATTGATTTGTGAAGTCAGCATATTAAAACGAAGGTGTTTGACAGCCGTCATCAGTTTTTTAATCAAAAGACTGATCTAATGAGTTTTTAAGGAATCCTCCTTTAATTTTATTGATATATATTTCATAGGAAGTAATATTTCCTATGGAAAGAGTTTGTTAATAGAGATCTATTTCAAGGTTAAGAAGATGGCTTAGCTCTTCACTTCTTTTCTTTTGTTTATCAATTTTTCCTTAAGAAATACCTGTAGGTTGTAGTTGTATTTCTCTTTTTTCAACATCTGCAAGAGGTTGGTAAGTTTGGACAGGGAAAATAGAATTATTCTCACTAGATTTGTTGAATTGTGAACTTTATTAGGCTATATCTTTGTTTTATGTGTATTATCTTCTGGGAGTAAGCCGTTTTATTTTTAAATCTGGTTTTCTGAGACGATTAGTTGACTAATCTACATTAAGTTCTTTGCTTTATTCAGCTCTAAAATTCATTGATTGTTCTTCATCTTAAATAACAATATTTTATCTTTATCTATGTCTAAAATCTAAATTTCCTCGCTTTTTCAAAACAGTTGGAGTAGGTTTAGGCACTTCACTATAGCTTTTTTAAACTGACTACCTTTGCTATCTTTGAGAACTTTAACGATTATTCATCAAATGTTTGGATTATCTTTTTCCTTTGAAAAGATTTGGCTTAGAACCCAATGATATCTTTGGTTCCTGCTATTTATGATTTTCTTCATTATTTTTTAGTGCATCTGGGTTGATGATGTTAATGCGTTTTTTATTACCAGGTACCAGAGGAGGTTTACCAATGTCCATATCTTTGTTTTACTCTTTGAATTACTATCTATTTTCTTCTTAGCCTTGCTGATTTTACTTTTTTTAGATTTTTCTTATCTAGGTAAGGAAATAGTTACTTTATTGAATGGTCGCTTAGACATACGATTTAAATATATATTGAATCATAGCTTATTCTTTAATGATATTAATTCTACAACAATGAAGATATTCTTCACTATCCTCATTCTTTCACTGACCCTACAATCCCTAGCTATAAGTGTAAGCAGACCTGAAAACAAATAAGACATGAAATTACCTTTACTTGTCTAATATATTGATGATTTTCAGGTAAAAACTAATGATCTTATGAATGTAGTAAACAATCAACTCAAAAATATAACAATAGGAACAGTCAATACTAGTACAGTAACAATCAATCAAACTGTTTTTAGTGTTGTTTATACAAACCACTCAATTCCGACCTAGTAATTGTGCAATAATATAGTTTGACTCCAATCAAAGTTGACATAAAAAACGATAGTTTTACAGTTAACTTTACCTTTAATGCAAAAGTTACTCATACTATTGGTTCTTCTTCATATAAATGTTCTTATAGGTTGAGTTCTGATGTTTCAAATAATTACACAAAAGTAAATATCAAGTTATGAAGGAAATAGATCCAAATACTGGAAATACAATAATTTCAAACTATAATCTCTCGTTTGGTGCCAACAACTTTAAGAGCAATCCTGTATGCAGTGATAAACCTTCAGATAAAGATATAAGTAGAATAAAATAAGCTATTTATAACAGTGAATCTAAGTCAGTTTATGCAGAATTAAATAAAATATTTGGAAAAATCAAAGAACTTATGCAAAACAATACATAAACTGAACACTTCAGTTAGATATACTTAACTAATCCTTACGTTTATACATCCTACAAAAATTTCACCATGGATGTCAATGTAAGCACAATCAAAACTGATTTTGTCAACAGTTCATAGATAGTTAATCAAATGATTGGTACTGTTCAAGCTGCATCACACTTTCCTGAATATCTTCCTTTATCAGAAGATGGCTTCAATCTTTTGATAACAAAATAGTTCGTTCAAAATTTCATCTAATATTCAATAAGCAACTACATTGGATGGAGAAATATAGTTTCAAATAGAACTAACATGAGAACAAGAAGTTTTAGATTTAGATTAATCGATTATGAGTATATTATTCCAAATTTGGTTTAGAAGTATCCCAGCAAATATCTTGAAGATACACAAATTATATGTAGTGTCCTTTCTTATCAAAATCTTATATTTTAGCCTAACAAAAACGTCACTGTTGAATTTATCTGGTCATGTGAAGGAATTTTATCTGTTTCTGACACGTCTAACTATACTTTCTTAAGTAACTAAATTTTAAAATAGACTTTTAGCCAACTATTTTTTACTAAATTTAATTATAAGCTAGAAATTAAGATTCTTTGACTGTTTATGAAAGGGCTCAAAGTATAAGCAATTTGAAATTTAACATTGTTGACGATAATATTGTTGAATAGCCTAATTTGGTAAAATACGCAATGTTAGAAGGACTATTTGAATTTCAAACTTATCCAATTGGTGAGAGGTTCAAAGTTAAGAAAGGCAGTAGCAAGATCAAGATCACTAAAGAAGGAATTTGGGTTGGATGATTATGTTTATTTGTTAATAAATAATTTAATATTATTTGAATACTATATTTAATAAATCTCATATCGATATTTAATAATCACATATCGGGGTTGGGGTTGGGGTTGGGGTTGGGGTTGGGGTTGGGGTTGGGGTTGGGGTTGGGGTTGGGGTTGGGGTTGGGGTTGGGGTTGGGGTTGGGGTTGGGGTTGG
>CAXIUT010000284.1:0-17693 GCA_964035545.1 Bugula neritina | reverse complement strand
CCCAACCCCAACCCCCCCAACCCCAACCCCAACCCCAACCCCAACCCCAACCCCAACCCCAACCCCAACCCCAACCCCAACCCCAACCCCCCTAATATTTATCATTATTCAATGACTAAAAGATGATGACAATGATAGATTTACAATAATATCTATAATAAGATGAAAACTGTGTTGATATCTCTCCTAATAGTCACAGCACTTGCCTCAGTCAAACCAACTCCAGCACTCATCGATTCCATATCCGCAGTCTACAATCAAACCTGGTACTCAGGCTACCTCGATGTGATATGAACACCACCCACATGCACTACTTCTTCTTCCCATCACAATCAGCACCTGAAAAAGATCCAGTCCTCTTCTGGTTCAATGGAGGACCCGGCTGTTCCTCTCTCCTAGGAGCTCTCTACGAACACGGACCCTTCATCCTCAACGATGCCTTCGGACAAATGATCTACAACAAATATAGCTGGAATCAAAAAGCCAATGTAGTCTACATCTAATCTCCCGCACAAGTAGGCTTCTCATACATGGATGGCAAAGCTCCTACCTGGAATGATAGCCTAGTCGCCACAATTGAATGCCAAAGCCATTAGATAAAGTTCTTTGAAGTTTGGACTGAATACCAAGGCAGAGACACCTATCTATCAGGATAGAGTTATGGTGGAATTTACGTTCCAACTGCTTTTTATGAGTACTTTTATATTTATGAAGATTGCATGTTACTGGAGCAACTAATCCTCACAAATTCAACTTGAAAGGATTCGCAGTAGGAAACGGCTGCACTGATCCTCTAGAATGCTAATTCCAAAACGACTACGGAGTTTATCAGATGCAACTCTACAGAGACTACGGCATAATTTCCCAATAAATGTACGAACTAGTGGATGGTAAATGCAAAGATCAAGGTGAAAAGCTACCAAAGGAATGCTAAGATTTACTAGATCAGGTAAAACTAGAATAATATAGGTTGATGCTCTTTTAGACGGATTCAATATCTATGATGCCTATAAGCCATGCTTCCAAAACAACAATGATTTCAATGGTAAAAAACCAACTATGAGCTAAATGATAAAAATCGCTTTAAGAAAAACTAAAAAATCATCAAATAACCTTAAATTTGCACCACCTTGCGTCGATTCCTATGGAGTTGATAAGTTACTACAAAATAGAGATAACAGAAAGGCTCTTGGTATTCCATAAAATGTTATCGAATATTCTATGTGCAATGATGACTAAGATTTCGGATATTAAAGAAGTAAAGATGGATCATACTGGGTCTATTAAAAATTAATCCCTCTCAATCGCTACAAAATCACCAAATATTCAGGAAACGCCGACCCAGCCGTCCCCTACTCTGGCACCATCGCATGGATTGATAAAATTCGACAACAACTTAAACTATCGACCACAGAATATTGGAGAGCCTGGTATACTAGCACTGTTAACGGTAGACAGAACAGTGGTAGTGTCTGGAGATTGTCAAATATGTTTACCCAACCCCCAACCCCAACCCCAACCCCAACCCCAACCCCAACCCCAACCCCAACCCCAACCCCAACCCCAACCCCAACCCCAACCCCAACCCCTTAAATGATATGAAAAACAGTCATAATTCAATCGATGTTGCTTCATACTATAATCATTTAAAAGTACATTAACTCAATTAAATAACTAATCATTTTAAGTAGCTATCTTTCAAACTAATGTTTTTAATATAAACCAATAATAATACAAAATTATAATGCAGCAATAATAAAGCCCAACCTCCCCTTCATAGCGAACAATCGATATCTAAGACTACCCTCAATCTTTAAAAAAAGACATTCTCCCCCAACAATCCTTTCAATAGTATCCATACCGCTGGGTCATCTTAACCATAGCAGCCTGCACAATGATCCTCAATGGATTGCTCAACAACATCATCATCCCCATCGCCAATAAGCTGGCCGTTATCTATGGAGTATCAACCAAAGTAGTCAACCTACCAGCCATCCTCTCCTTCCTGATCTTTTCAATCATCAACATACCTGTTTCGTATCTTCTAGACAAAAAAAGGCATCAGAGCTGGCTACAGAATAGGATTGATACTCTTCATAAGCGGATTCATTTTTGTCTGTTTTGTCAATACTGCATTTCCCATGCTCATCATCGGATACATCATCTTCTCCTTTGGGCAACCATTTATACTCAATGTACCAGCTAAAATAGCTACATACTGGTTCTTCCCTCAAAACGTATAAATATTCATATTTAGAGAGCACTAAGCCACTTCTATTCTTGTTGGTTGCGGAATAATCGGTTCAGGAATTGGATTCGCTATTCCTACTGTAGCAGTTCAAGAAGATAGTTCTGGAGATGTTGCTAAAAATTAAATATTTTCGCTCTATTTTGGATACACCATCACTACTATCATTTTCTTGTTGATAAATTTTATCTTTTTCAAAGCAAAACCTCCAACACCTCCCTCCAATCTCATCCAAAAAGACAAACAACTCACTCTTGTGTAAACTTTCAAACTAATAAAAAAAGATAAAAATATTTGGAAGTTTTTCGGTTGTTTTTGCATGACTTATGGAAGTTTTCAAACATTTGCATCTAGTGCCAACTTGCTAATAAAACCATTCGGAGCAAAAGATCTATAAATAACAGTAGCTGCTATATGTCTAATTCTCTGTGGAGCACTAGGAGCCATCCTCTCATCTCTCTATCTCAAAAAAACAAGACAATATCGAAGAGTACTCAGAATATGCTGTGTAGCCTCTTTGATTTGCATCGCTGTCTTGACTATTCAACTAGGAGCTATTCAGTCAATTACTCTCACACAAATCAATGTTGATTACTTGGTTTCTTTCTCACTCCCATCATTCCGGTTTGCTATTAGATCGGATGCGAAATAGCCTTTCCAGTTGGATAGGCGCAAATTACAGGATTGCTCAATGGAGGTTCACTCATTTGGGCATTTATTGCTGATTCTTTACTGACTCTTATCATTGGATTTGGCACACAGACAAAAGCTTTAGTATTTATGAGCATTTTAGTGCTATTTATCGGAGTAGGAAACTGTTTTTGCTTTATGGTGAAAGTGGATCTCAAAAGAAAGTAATATTAGTAAACTCAAAGAGATAGTGAATCAACTCAAGTATCAAATGAGCCAAAAATATCAATAGAAATGGCTAAAACTCTTCTAGAAGAACCTATCCATAAAATCAATGCTAATCCACAATACACAACTCTAGAGGAGTAGGGCCTCTGATCATCACTACTTTGATATCATAATACTTTGAATTAACCATAAAACAACTATCAAAAATAAAATCTTTAAACCTTTTCTGTAGTAGTAAAATAAATATGTTAGATTATTTATCATCAAAAGATATTTGTGTGGATATAATTAATTCCATGAAAACCATCTTACTCGTAGCATTGCTTGCTCTCCTCGCCTGCTTTGCCTCAGCCCAACAATGCACCTAAGCCATGCAAATCGCCTGTGTTGATGACTTCAGAGCTGCCTACCCAGTCTGCAAGAAAGCTGCCGAAGCCGGAGGAATCTGACACTGCTGCTGACTTGGCCTGCATGAAATATTTCAACAAGATGCAACCTGAATGCTGGCCCTGCATCTGCTGGTTCGCCCAAGAAGTAGACTTGCCTGTCAAAGGCTGCTGATTCATCCTCTTATCATCTAACTTACTTGTCTTTAGTCCTATCATCTAGTGTTGAGTTAAAGGTTGTTTTAGTAATAAAAATGATAGAGATCAAGTCACTAGAGTTTGATTCTTTTTCTGCCTCTGAATAGATTAAAAAAGTACTTTTAATTGATTCTTTCGAGAAAGTTGAATATTAAATATTCGGAGTTGTCGCTTTGCGATCGCATACGTATACGCACTCTTTTTGGCCCCTCCACTTAGCTCTTTTCTACTTCCTCTCGACTCTTCCTACTCCCAAATAAAAACTCATTTCTGGGTGATCTCTGCAAGTTCTGAGTAAAATTTTAGCTCCCATCTATTTCCAAAATAGTATCCATTTTACATAACCTGACCTACACGGGATTGACTTCTTCTTTCACTTCTGTTTTTTATAGACAGCAATCCAGGTCGAGTGGTGGTATGTCCTCAACTGGGTCATCTTGAGGTCTGACTATAGGAGTCTATACTTGACGAAAGGAGCAGGTGGACCATGAAGATCGCAGTATTAATCGTAATTCATTGAAGAATAGAATCGCTATCTGTGGGATCGTTTTTTGAGAGTGGTGAAAAACTACTTCTACATAGTTTAATTGATAATATTACAATCGAACAACTTAAATTATAGTCGTAGTTATCAACAAAAAATATAAAGAGATTAAAAATTCAACAGCTGCCTCTAATCTTAAAAAAATAACTAAAGACACAACTGAAAGCAACCTAAACCACCTTAGGATCTTCATGATCACATCTATTTCATTCGATGATAGTTTTATAAAGATAACGATATTTTTAATTAATCCATTGATTTTTAGTATTGTTTTTAGCTAATAAATGATATGATAATGCAATCGTCATAACTTTAAAAAAAAGTTTAAAACATAACAGATTAAATCAGAGATATTTTCCATGCTACTAAACTCAACCTACAAGCTCTTAACGTCCAACTACAATCCTTCAATTAGTCTAAAGTGACACTGAGCACTGTCTAATTTTGCCAAAAATAATTCTAAAATATCCAACATCTCTTCGAATAAAGAAACAACCTCAGACTTTAATATCTGATAACTGAACAAATAAAAGAAGAAGAAGCCAAGGTCAGAAGATAAAGATTAGTAGAATACTAAGATAAGATATATGATCAAAGGAGATTAATATCAGATAAGGAAACATTTTATGAAGGATTGTTGAAACCTAGAAAGAAAAGACCTCAACATATGACCATATAGGAATTCCATCACGTGCGAAGACAATAGATATTGGCATAATAGAGAAAGAGTTTAAAAAGATTAGATTAATAAACCAACTAACTCCAAGCCATAGAAAAAACACTAAAAAATGAAAACGACTAATTATAAAAACTAAACTGGCTGATCTAAAAATAATAACTCAATCAATAAGAAATCGATATTCTAGAACACGCAATAAGCAAGAATCCAACTATATACTAAGGAATTCATAGTCTACCCAGCAAGAAAGAAGAAGCAGGCGAGATAAAGAAAACTATATCAGAACATAGTAAACATATAAGAGTAGAGTAGCAATTTACATAAGCAATATATGTAATAAAATAACTATATCAATATTTGAAATGGTAATACGACAAGTTAAAAACCCAATACCTCCAAAAACAAAAATAAAAAATAAACAACTAGAATACAAACAAAAAATAGTTTAACAAAAAAAACAAATACAAATTTACAAGATCAGCATCCATTTGATAGTAATTACTATTAATTATAATTATGAATAGATATAAAGTGGTGTTTGTCCTGGGCGGACCAGGTTCAGGAAAAGGAACACAATGCTCCATCATACAACAACACTTCCCTTTCAAACATCTATCGGCTGGATAGCTCTTAAGAAATTAACAAAAATCATAAAAATCTAATTATAGCAGTATCATCAATCAGATTATTGGGGAAGGGTTGATCGTGCCCAGTCATATTACTATTTCACTGCTTAAAAAGGCTATGTAGAGATAAAGTCAGAGGTATTTTCTTGTTGATGGGTTTCCGAGGAATTTGTAGAATTATAAAGTGTGGAAAGAGTAGAGTAAATTATTTGCTGATTGTGCTTTTGTTTTAGATTTTAGATGTAGTTAGTAATAAATGATAAGAAGAATTATGAAAAGAGCATAAACTGGTCATAGAAATGATGATAATTAGTAAACCATCAAAAAAAGATTAAATACCTATTATACCAAAACTAAAGAAGTTCTTCAATAGTTTTAATAGTCAGAGAAAATATATCATATCAATTGTGATCCTCAACCAGACGTTATATTCTAAAGTATCAAACCTTTGTTTTAGTAATTTACAAGAAATAATCCAGTATGATTTTAATATCTTAACAATATTTATCAAGTATAAAGTAAATAACATCATTAAAATAGTTTTAAAGGGTAAGACAACTAAATAAAATAAACATAGTTAGTTAACTTACTGCTTAATAAAGATTTAGTTAATTTTATTAATTACTATGTAGCAGAATAACTACCCTATCCCACAATCCCATAAAACCTTTTAATTCGGGCCAACAACCATCGATTCCAACTTCGATTCTGGCAACCTCTACAACGCTTAAAAAGTTAATCAAACTAACGTATCTAATCATCTATATTCAGTACAATCTATGGATAGCAGTAGACAACCCGAAAAATCAATACAGAGCTTGGTTCCATTTCTCAATTAAAGGTCCAAACAAAGGAACAGTCATCACCTTCACCATCAAAAACATGCAAAACCAAGTAAAACATCTTATTATCCAGTCCAGATTACTCAATGAAGGGCTAGTACCTGTCTATCGCTAGGATAGCAGCCAGGATTGGAAAAGGATAGTCCATCGAATCGATCTATCTCGGATAGTAGTTCTGGTAGTAAATAGGACATCAATTAAGGATGGATGGAATGGACTTTCAAACATACCATCACAAATAACTAAAAAGTATTCATCGCTTTCTTCTATCCATGGTCCAATACCGATAACCACTCCTTCCTACAATAGATATAAAACAAATGCCATCAACAAGACAACATCTACTTCAAAAGATCAAATATCATCCCATCGCTATAAGGAAGACCAGTATAATTCATAACAATATCATCTAAAAAATCAATATCAAACAAAAATTAAAAATTCTAAAACTAATATCTGTTTCCAGGACACGACTAACCCAAATAATTTGGCTCAGATAAAAAAGCTATCATCATTGGAGCAAGAGTGCATCCTGGAGAAGTACCCAGCTCACACGTCATGACAGGTATCATCACATAGTTATCATAAAATAACTAAAAAGCTAAAATACTCAGAGATAAATTCGTATTTTATATATTTCCTATCTTCAATCCAGATGGAGTAGCACGAGGACACTACCGAGTCGACCCCAATGGAATCAACCTCAATCGCTGCTACATCAACCCTTCCCCCAAAAATCACTCGCCAATCTATGCAGTTAAAAAAGTTATCAATCATTTTCACAGCAAAAACAAATACTTTATCTTTCTGGATCTACACGCACATGCAGCCAGAAAAGGAGTCTTCATTTATGGAAATTCAAGTAATTAGTTAGAAAAACAAGTAGATATTTGTCTTTTTCCTAAAATCTTGTCAATGAACAGTTAAATATTTTAATATTAAGGCAGTAATTTCACATAAAAAAATATGTATTGTAAAGATATCAATGATCATGTATCGAAAGAGGGTGCAGGAAGGGTAGCTATCTTCAAAGCAACCAAAAATCCATACTCATGGACTCTTTAGTGCAATTACAATACCAGTCGAGTCATCAATGTACTGGAAAATAGAAGAAATAAAGATTAGGTGTTTAATAAACCCAATTAGAAGTCATTAGATCAGGATGTTATTATCAATTACAAAAATCCTTCATTCAAATAACCTAAATAGTTCTACACGATTGGTCATTTTAGACAGTTAGGCAAAGAAATATGTTAATCTTTTTTGGATTTGATTGAACTTAATCCTTAGTCTCGAATTGATAATCCTCACAACCATTTCAAATCAGTTCAAGTATAAATAGAGATATGTAGAATTTGAAAATGAATTTAGCTGTGGCTTTGCTCAAAATGGCTCCTGGAAGGTTCGAAGCACCCTACAAAAAAATATACCACTCAATATAGGGACCATCAAGTTCCAAAGAACTAACATAACGAGGCGTAAAAGCTCTATATTATCTTTTGATTAGAAAAGCTAAAATATAAAATCTAAGCACATTTCTTCGAGAAGGAGACTAAACTCAAATAGTACTCCCTAATAGCAAACCAGCAATAAAAAAATTATCATTATCGCCTCTAAGATAAATGCATTCTCCTGGTAGAAGCATAAGAAACGCCAAATCGAATGGAATATAAAATAATTTTAGAAATAAACCTCAAAGCTAAGCCCAAAGAGCCTCAAGACTCAGTTTCATTAACAATTAGTAATAATAATAATAAATAAAATCACCTAAATTAGAATATTAATCACTTCTCAAATTAAAAAAAATATAATTCGATAATAAACAAGTCGACAGTGATGAAGAATAAATATAGGAATTGCTATCTTGTCCTTTTATCAATCCTCATGTGTCTAATTTGTCATAACAGTTTTCTAGAAAATAAAAAACATAAAGGTAAGATAGAAGACTCAATTCAATACTTAATTTACAACTACATCCCATGAGTTTCAATAAAAATGGCTATCATAGAATCCTAGGAAAACAAGCATAAATCGGACTATAGTCTCTTAGAAATTATAGAAAATCATTTAATAGCTAATCGAAACCTGGCAACCCAGTCATCTAACCAAAAACAGCCACTCTAAAAGCAAGAGAACTACCTTCATTAGTAAGTACAAAATGCAAAGCTATGGTCTGTATCAGTGCTTTAGACAATGAGATCAAGTTAGTCAAGAAAGGTAAAAGCATGAAAGAACCGACTATATTCTTCACTCCTGGAGATGAATTCAAATGATTCTTTATTTACTGTTAAATAATGTAGATCAATCAAAACTATTCATCAATCAAAACTATTCATAAATGAGTTTTTTCTGTTTTTGTCTCTGCTGATAATTAGCAAAATATCCTCTTACGATTTAATTCACCGACTAATCTCGAAATCCAACCATTAATTCGATATTCTTAACAACATCTTAAACTGTCATAGTTTCTCTCACTTTTATCCGTAAAATTCTTTTGCCAACTTCTACTTTGATAAAAAAAAGGATTTTGAAATTATTGACAGATTTTTACTTACGAGCCTATGTCCTTTCATTTAAACTAAAAGGACCAACTTAGGTATGCATATTTACACTACGATTAGGCTTCAAGTTGGTTATTCTTTTTATTTATCTAGATTTTTGCATACGCGCAAGATGTTCATTTGATCCATTAGGAGCCACCTAGGGATAGTATGGAACTGGACTAGCCTGGAAGTTATCATAAAATTAATCCTATTCATCAATAACTTCATTTTATACTAATCTTTATTGCTAATATTTGAGTTGATAGTTTGTTTTAGGCTAGAGATATCTTGATTGAACAAGATCAGCTTTTTGTGTTATTTATGGTTAAAATTTACATTATTTGAATTCATCTTCAATCTTCTTCAATGCCTCTAGATTCTTTCTATAAGTAAATACATTATGTAATCGATACAGTTGTTCATGTCTATCTTTCAAATGACTTTCAAGAGGTTCAATAGTACCTGCCAGTATCTGTCGATATCCTTCAACTACTGACCGAATAACTCGAAAGAATGCCAGCTATTATCTTTCTTTTTAACTAAGAAACTTTCCATTGAATTAAATAAACTTAAAAAAGATAGATTTTAGTAATACTTCAGTTTATTATGGTGGTCTTTACTGGTCCAAAAGTGTGAGCATAGTATCATAAACTAAACCAGTTGGTACATAATCATCTCCAAAATTGATTAGTTTCAATAATCTCCAAACATTTAATACAGGTAGTACTGTTCTTTCGACTCCAAGTAAACTTTAATGCAGCTATCCCCATTACTATTTGGTATAATATCCTTTTTCTTATTTATTTTGACTATGCAAGATCAGTTCTTTTAGTTATTCAGGTTTTAAACTTTTAACAAAAGCATCTCTAGGTTACTACATCACTAATATTTAACTTTTATCTAATATAATTTTATTATCGAAATATCAACATTCAATAATGCATAAATTAAAGATTTTAGTAATTATTTCTTAACCTATTATTGAGGTATCTAAATCATGATTCTAGTTCGTTTGTTGCCTTTTTACAACAACTTTTTAAACAAGAACGGATGCAATCTCTAGCAAATGGAATATAACTTGCACAATACCAGATATAGGCTGGAATTTGAATGCATATACAGACAATCACTAGAATTTTACTTTTGAAAACAAGTGCTGCAACTAATGTGCCAATAAGAGCTCCAATAAAAATAATACTAGCCACTCTTCTATCAGTTTTTGCCATATTTGTAATTTGTCGTTTAAATCCTATCAAAAAACCTGTTCTATCTCTAAGATATAACTTACGCAGCTAAAGTAAGGATGTTGCCCAAAGAATAGATGATAGCGAATTTTGCAGGATTGCCTGTAGCTAGACTAAGGATCGCACCGAATGATAGGATCTCTAAAACAAATCCTGAGAAAGAATTAAGGTACCTAGAGCACAACAGATAGCGAAACCAAGAAGACGCTAGGTGAAGGTGAGATTAGGGAAGCAAGATTCTTCTGCTTATTACTTCTTGCTGAAGAGGTTTTTGAATTATTACATTACTATTATATCATCTCAGATTTAATAACTTTTGATAAATAAGAATTAAAATGATAAAAAGTATGACAATCAAGATTAAAGAACCATTTTTCTATGCAAAAAGTCATCTCCTTTGATTTACTATTGAGATTTATCGTGTTTAAGGCTGTTAATAAAGTTATCAACGATGAAGCTTACTTGTTTTCTATCTTGAGAACTATAAATATTGTAAATTTCAGTATCAATAGTCAATACTGGAATATTATTGATTTTATTTATCCATTCTTTATGTTTTCTATCAACTTTAGTCAAATACTAAAGCGTTATATTTTATTCTCCTTATCTATTTCTTTGATTAACTCTCTCTAAACAAGCCTCAGGCGACCCTTTGAGATAGATAATTCCTCTTAATGGACAATTTTTTATTAAACTCTAGCAAATACTACTATAAATAGCATACTAACTTACATCCATATTTCCTTCCCTATACATCAGCTATCCAAATATGTTTCTATCAGTCAAAGGAGATCTTTCAGAAAAATACAATGATTCTGAATCATTTTTCAAGGTTTTATTCCAGAGATCGCATCTAGAATGAACTGCATTAAGTTGAAAGGTAAAAGCCCATCTTTTAGGATCAGCATAATATTTTTTAAGAAGACTGCCTCCCTACATAGACTACCACTATTCAACAGGTTCCTTGATTTGATTTAAACCACAAACAGAAAGAAAGGTACTCTTTCCCACTCCAATATTTCCTTCCAGAGATATGACTCCTGATATACTTCTGAATAGACCGCTCATCTAATATTATACTCAATTAAAGAACTATATTTTTAAATAATATAAGATTATTATCAATTTCTTATATAAATCAATTTTTATGCTTTTTTTTATGTTTTAGAAAGTTTTATAAATTATCAATATATCATTGAATAATTATGATAACAATTTAAATGATATTATAGCCTTAATTATAAAAGAAATAAAACAATATGATGTCATATTTTAACCAATTTTAATATTGATATTTGAAATACGATGAGGTATACCCCTTACCACATCTACATATACTTGATTACCTTCATGATTTATGCTTCTTTCCATGCCCTTCGCGAAGGATGGTCTTATTCCAAAGTTGACATCTCTATTACCTTCGGAATCAGCAAATCTTACCTAGGCATAGTTGATGGATTCTATCTAGCTGCATACTCTTCAGGTATGATGATTTTAGGCAGTTTTATGCACAAGTTTTCACTGAAATCTTATGTTCTTATGGGATTATCTATATCTTGTATCAGCTATATGATATGGATGATTATTTATTCAATAACTGGATTTTATAATGTAGTCTTTATGACCACTATGATGGTTATTAATGGCTTTTTTCAGGCTACTGGCTGGCCTGGAGTCATGGGAATCTTTGGCCTGTGGTTTGCAGGAGCTAAAAAAGGTTTTCTAGTTGGAATCTGGTCCTGTAGTTCTAGTGTTGGTGATATCTTTGCTAGTGTCTTCCTCAATATTTTGACTGATTATCAAATTAATTTTGTATGGAATTTTGTCCTAACAGGAGGAATGGGACTCTTTATTGCCTTATTAGTTTTATTGTTTCTTAAAGAATAACCCGATAAATAATAAGAAAGGAGTATTGAACTAGGTGCAGATAATCAAAAAGCCCTGATCGAATAATCTAACTAAAATAGAGAAGATTTGCCTTTAAAATAAGTATAAAAAGGTCCATAAGTATAATAACAGCAGCAACAATAATAAACTATATTTAAATACGGAATATTTTCATTACTTTGCATCGATAGAGTCCCAAACTATGTATTTTCTTATGCCTGCCTCAAAGGATGCAGCTATGGTTTGTTGTTTTGGTTACCTACTATGCTTAACTAGCACTAAGGAGTCATTCAGAGTCAAAAAGGATATATTTCTTCTATGTTCGATATAGGAGCAATAGTTGGAGGTCTAGTAATTGGCTTTCTTTCTGATATTACAAATAAAAAAGCCATATTTTGTAGTCCTTCATTACTATGTTGTTCAATTACTTTTTTCATTATATCTTTTGCTTTAGGTGATGTTGTTTGGCCATATTATGTCACCATCTTTATGGCTGGATTCTTTCTTAGTGGACCTTATAATATTGTTGGAATTCTCATTGTTTTTGATATTGGATTGAGTCTTAAAGAAAAAAGTGCTATCTCTAAAATATCTTCCTTGATTTAGGCTTTTGCTGTGATTATTACAATAGAAATGGTTGTAATACCACATTTAAGTTAAAGTGTTATTTTTTATATGTTTTCAGCTTAATGTCTTCTTGCGACTTTGTTATTAATTCCTCCCTTTTTAGAAGAACTAAGAGGATAAGTTAGAGGATAAATCAAAAAAGAAGTCAAAGAAGTCAAAAAAGAAGTCGAAGAAGTCCCTAAGACAAAAATAATTTAAGAATCTATTCAAGCAGAGTGATTTATTCATTAATACTTAATTTTCTATTTTTAATTTTTATTTATTTTTAGTTTAGCTATAATTTCAACATGTCATGTAGTTTAATATTCTTTTTCTAAAACAGGTTATTTTATGCCTTTAGCTTTTACTTTGTGAAAAAAGAGATAAAGTTATTGAAAAATTTTTTGATAAAAATCATATTTTAAACTCTTGACCTATTTGATAATCATTAAAGATAGTAATAGTAGATATAAATTGAATACTTAAGTTAAAAGTTTGATTTTCAACAACATTTTAATGATGATTTTGTGATGAGAGTATATCTACAGAGAACAGTCCCTGTTCCAATAGAGTGGAAAAGGATGAAAAACGTAGGATATCTATAGGTCCCAGCCATTTATTTAGACCATATATAAGATGATCTAACTGGTAAACGAGACCTCAACAATTTATAATTATATCAACTTATCATAAAACCAATACATATATTTTATCAGAATTTATCCAATTAACTAAAGTTGACATTCAAAATGCATCATTAATTTTTAAAAAATTAAATTTATCTTAAAAGAGCTTATCCTTTTGATAATTATAATAATGTCAGGAAAAGTTGAGTTATAACCTCTATTGAGCAAACATTACTACAGCAACTAAAGCACTTTGATTCTTACTAATAGCAAAAACTATAACTCATATTAGGAAGAATTAGAGAACAATTTGAGAATAATATTGAAGAAATATAGTCATCTCGATAAAGTCAAAGTGCGCAATCTATTGGAGGAACTTTAAAATAATCTCTAACTATCTATTAAAATACTTGAAGAAGAAGAAAAAGCATGCCATAAGATTCTTTAATAAAAGAAAAATGAGCTAAAAAGAAATTTCCATCTCTCACAAGACCAATAAAATATAATTTTGAAGCGCTCTTTTCTAAATTTATACAAAAAACTAACTAAAATAACCAAAGATAATTAATAACTATCCAAAAAACATGAATACTTAAAGATATAGAACTAAAAACTGAAAATAATGCATAAATTTTTATTAGATGGAGAGCTTAGACGTAATTAATAAAATAATCTATAAGATCTATGTAGATGATTAATGATCTTATCTATTTATACTTATAATCTTTGAATAATTATTCCATTTAAAGTTATTGATAATTAAACAAAGAATATTGTTGAATAAAGGTTAAAATAATCATATTTAATTTGTATCTTGGATTTATTGAAGAATGACCAATAAACCAAAAGAAATAGAACTAGAATAAAGACTACTTCCAAAAGATGGAAATTAAACAAACAAAAACAAACCTTTCGGGTGCAAGTATCTCGAGTACATCTTTACTTATTCAGACTCCTATTCGATCTCGATAACATCAAAGATAATATCAGCAATAAGATGATTTAAAATATAGGAGGAGACAAAGGTCTTGAAGAAAAACTCAAAACATCCAGATAAGTAATATTTTTATTACTCAGACAGGAATCACTGCAACCTCAGATGACAAAAATGATAGAATTAGCAAGTTTGGCAAAAATGATCCAGTGGTTAAATAACCTACCACTCTCTGGGAAATGGTTCTTCAAAATTTCTAAGACCCCATGCTTCGTATTCTTTGCGTTGCAGCTGTAGTCTCCTTGACTCTAGGAATAGCCACTCATGGCTTAGCTTAAGGATGGATTGAAGGATTTAGTATTTTGTTGGCTGTCATGATCATCACTGTAGTAGCATCAGGAAACAACTACATGAAAGAACAACAGTTCCGTAAACTCAATGAAGTTGCCTGTCGCAAAAATATAAATGTACTACGAAACGGCAAAATCCTAAACATGTCAGTTTATGAACTATTAGTAGGAGATATCGTTCATATTTAGACAGGAGAAATAATGTCAGTCGATGGAATGGTTATCTAAGGAAATAAATTATTCTTGGATGAAAGTTCATTAACAGGATAACCTAAACCTATCAATAAAATACCTTTTCAAGATAAATGCAATACAGCTTCCTTTTTAATATCAGGAACTAAAGTTATCCAAGGTACAGGTAAGATGATAGTACTAGCAGTCGGAGTAAATACTTTCTAAAATAAATTAAGATTAAGATTACAATAAGAAGATGATAAAACTCCTCTTGAATAAAAATTATAAATATTAGCTGATCAGATAGGTAAAATGGGTATGGCAGCAGCAGGTCTTACTCTCATTGCCCTTAGTGGTCATTTAATAGTAGATTGTATTACAGGAAAACAATAAATTATCTTTATCTAGATTGTCAATAAACTAGTAGACTACATCATTATCTCTGTCAGTCTCATCGTCATGGCTGTACCCTAAGGTCTTCCTCTCGCTGTCACCATTTCACTAGCCTATAGCGTTGGCAAAATGAAAGATTAAAACAATTTGGTTCGATTCCTCACAGCCTGCTAAACTATGGGAGGAGCTAATAACATCTGCAGTGATAAAACAGGCACACTGACTAAAAATCAAATGACAGTTACTAAATTTTGGACTTTAGATCACATTTTTGATAAATTCAGTGCTGATGATAAAGCTCTAACACCCAATATCAAAGAATTACTCGGATATGGAATATCTCTCAACTCAGATGCCCATCCTATCAAAAAAGAAGGAAGATTCTAACAAATTGGCAATAAAACAGAATGCGCTCTTTTGGAAATGATCGATAAGTTAGGCTATCGTTTTGATACCATCAGAAAAGAAATAAAACCTATCAATACAGCTCCTTTCAGTTCAGATAGAAAAAGAATGTCAGTGGTTTACTATCTCAATTAAAAACAAAGATATTATCTCTTTTCGAAAGGTGCACCTTAAATACTCTTAGAAAACTGCAAATACTATATAAACAAAGTCAACACTATTACTCCTATTGATAATCCTTGGAAATAATAATTCCAAAAAGTTGTGACTTAATTTTCATCTCAATCACTTAGAACTATCCTCCTTTGCTATCGATAAATATCCAAAGAAGAATCAACAGTTAAATAAGCATAAACTCTTTAATAAAACCTGATAGTAGTTGGTGTAGCTGGTATCAAAGATCCTCTCAAAGATTCTATACCATAGGCAGTCTTCAATTGTAAAAAGGCTGGTATTACTGTTAGAATGGTAACAGGTGACAACATGTAAACTGCTACAGCTATTGCCAAAGAAGCTCATATAATTCCTTCAGGATTTACAAGACCTACAGTTCAAGGAGTCAGAAATTACTACGTAGTTATGTAAGGTAAAGAATTCAGACATACTGTTGGATAAATAAAAAAATAACAGATATTAAAAGGAGATTTAGATTACCAAGGTGATGAAGAATAAAAAAAGAATGGACCACAATTTAGATAATTAGTTCCAGATCTTTAAAAATTCAAATAAGTTACAAACTAGTTAAGAATTCTAGCTAGATCATCTCCAGATGATAAATATCTACTTGCCACTGGTCTTAAACAACTTGGCAACGTCGTAGCTATGACTGGTGATGGAACAAATGATGCTCCAGCTCTCAAAAAAGCAGATATTGGTTTTGCTATGGGTATTGCAGGTACAGAAGTGGCCAAATAAGCTGCAGGTATTATCCTTCTTGACGATAACTTCAGTTCTATTATCACTGCAGTTAAGTACGGTAGAAATATATTTGACTGTATTAGAAAATTCCTTCAGTTCCAGTTAACTGTAAATGTAGTAGCTATTTGTATGGCTTTTATGGGCGCAGCTATCTTGAAAAAATCTCCTCTCACTCCAGTACAAATGCTTTGGGTCAACTTGATCATGGACACTTTGGCAGCTCTTGCCCTAGCTACTGAACCACCATCAAATGAACTACTAAAAAGAATGCCCTATTCCAGAACAGAACATATGGTTACCCCTCAAATGTGGAGAGGAATCGTTTTCAACAGTATCTATCAAGTCGTATTATTAACTATTATT
Organism: Bugula neritina; assembly: GCA_964035545.1. Taxonomy (NCBI): domain Eukaryota; kingdom Metazoa; phylum Bryozoa; class Gymnolaemata; order Cheilostomatida; family Bugulidae; genus Bugula; species Bugula neritina. Next base: position 869 of record CAXIUT010000284.1, on the reverse strand, counting down.
CTTTTCGAAGGTCATAAACTCTTTATGGTGCCTCACTTCACATAGGATATTTAAGATGGGCAACATCTATCATTGTTCTTCAATATATTTGTCTATCTCCAAGTGTTTAACTTCCTCAATTGCAGAAAACTCAAGAAATAATAACTAAATGTCTTCGCAGACTTCTTCGATAACTATCTTTTCATCTTCATCGTGGTTGGTATTTTCGTGAGTCAACTTTTCATCATGTAATTCGGAGGAAAAACATTCCAAATAGTACCACTTTCTACTGAACAGCATGTTTACAGCATAATTCTAGGAGCAACTGGGGTGATATGGAACGGCATAATAAAGGTATTTATTCCTGATTCCTTTATGAACAATTTCTAATTGTTAAAACAAGATCAAAACGATGAAATAATCAATGTAGACAGTATTTTCTAGAGATGGGAAAAACATCCAGCCACCTAAAGAAGAAAATCAAAAATGAGCAGCAGAAAAAGCAAACAAAATTGATTCATCACATTTATAAATATATAACTTATCATACCTATCATCACATGTTTTATTATAGTAGAATAAATAAATAATATCAATTAAAAGGTTGTGAGTAATTACTGAAATAGAATAAATAAATAAATAAATAAATAAATAAATAAATAAATAAATAAATAAGTTATTGATGAGTAACTAGAGATAAAGATTAACTTTTATATCTCAATTATTTATCAAAAAATAATTAAAAACTGAATAATAGAAAAATAAATTATAATATTAATTGTTCATTTAAAGGGGTTGGGGTTGGGGTTGGGGTTGGGGTTGGGGTTGGGGTTGGGGTTGGGGTTGGGGTTGGGGTTGGGGTTGGGGTTGGGGTTGGGGTTGGGGTTGGG